>JARQOC010000002.1:91883875-92150383 GCA_033576535.1 Allobates femoralis | reverse complement strand
CGCTGTCTACCAGTGCAGAGGAGGAGGCGGGCAGCCTAGAAGCCCCGCAGGATGACCCAGAGGAAGATCCCACAGCTCCAGTGTCCGATCATCAGGAGAACCCTGATCACGAGTCCCCTCCAGCAGCAGAACCTGATGTGGTCGTCGAGGAAGTGGAGGAAGAGGACGACGATGTCCACAGTGAACCTGAGGATTCCAGCCACACCGGTTCCGGGGAGGAGGACGACACGGAAGCTCCTGCCGAGCAGCTGCAAGCAGCTCGGGTCCAGTGGTCTGGTGCTGCTGCGGCATCTGCCCCTGATCATCTTGTCCGGGTGCCGGTCCAAAGCTTTGACCAGCTCCTGACCTGTCACCACCCTACCCGTCGCTGGGACTACGTCCACACTCCATGCTGGTCCGACAATGCTGTACGTCGGCGACGCAGAGCGGAATGGTGGGCCCAAGAACAAGCAAACCTGCGAGCCCGTGCTGAGGCCCACCGTCAACCCCCGTTACCGGAGGAACTCCGCAAAGAAGGTATCGTTACATCCTTTAACCTGGTCACCGGGTGGGGTTTCGCCTGGGAGGAGGGGGTGTAAGAGGAGATCTTTGTGGGTCGCCGGGACGTGGAGTCACACCTTCCTAAGCAACATCCCGACCGCGATCTTTACCGGGGAGAATCTATCACTTATGAACGCCATGCTGGTTATCTCCGGGTTAAGAAGTGTTGTTTGCATACTTAGACAAATAACTTTATTTTGAACTTTAACAATGACTCCGTCATGAACATTTCCCGTTGTTTGAGTACCAGCAGAGCGGCCCGGAGGTACAGCCTGGACTTACTTAAGGACAGTTACTCCGTCTGCCGGGTCCGCAATGGTTAACCCGTTTTTCTTTGCATTAAAGAAGTTTGAAACGTTTAAGTAATAGTTGCCTCCCTAAGGGGAAGAAAAATTAAGCAATCCTGTGTTAATAAAAATGTTTATTTCCTGTTATAATAAAAATGCAAAACTTTTCCCTGTACTGTTCGGGTTTCGTGACACTTGGGGACAAGTGTAATTTCCCAAGGGGGAGTGTGGTACCCCGCAACGAGTGCGTCACAGGAGGGTATTGCATCCCTGACTGAAGATGCAATATTCTCCGTCTCAGTAATGACATGGTTAATACTCAGAGCTCCATACTCTACATGCACCACTAGAATAGAGGGCCAATCAGGTCCTGGTGGGCGGAGTGTAGCAGTAGTGTGTAGGAGTAAAGTAGGAGAGGAGTAGAGAGTCGTCTGGAAGAATGTGAGGAAGGAGAAGGGGGCTCTGCACAGTGCCGTGCAGCCCTGAGGTCCACCTACCGGCTGGCGCCATTAATCGGTTCCCTAGATCGGGACACGGGCATCTTACCTACGGGTCCAATCATACCCATGCCCAAGAACCAACCACCGGATCACTGGTTCCGAGGCGTGCAAGTCGTTCACCGCAGCTCCGCAAACCGGGGTGAAGAACCGCTTCCTATGGGGGCATCTCACCACCGCCGCCATTCAAGTTGTCTTGCCAGCAGGGACCCACCCCTGGGACACAGGACTTTCTGCAGATTATATACAGTCAGAACCTCCAAATAGAAGTCTCCCTAGTAACCTGACCTGGTAATGTAAGGCAACTCCGGCAACCCGATTGAGAGAGGAGGAACACCGCGGAGCTCTGAGTCAACACCAGTCCTTACTGGGACCCCCCGGTCCGCTACCCAAGACTGTATACCTTGTACCATCTTACCGGTTACAGTAAAATACCTGTTACAGAGAACGCTGGTGTCTGTGTCTCCTTCAGAACCGCTAAACTTACACCTTCAGCACTACGAAGCTGTCATATTACATCAAGGACAGCTCCTGGCCCCGGGGACTCCCGCTCATCCTGTGGGGAGCGTCCCATCTTGCTGCCGTACATCCCCCGGAGGCCAAAGCAGTGCCGGTGCATTCACCGGATTCCCGCAGGTGGCGTCACGACAAGTAAGAATTACCCCTATCCGTTCAAATACCCCTTTTGATCTGGACCACCGGGCCCCACAGCCTCAGGCGCGAAACCGTGACGGGAGAAGCAACGCCCGAGACGTGAAGACCCGGCTACGGTGAGTCATATACTCCCAGGGCTTCGGATTTTCTGTGGTCCTTGGAGGATCCCACAGGTGCGGGCTCCGGTGCCTGGTGAGCTGTTGTGGTTAGACCTTCTCAAGTCCGTCCTTTCCCCAACTGGCTGTCAGCGTCTGGGATTCTTTCCTTCTCATTTCTCCTACTCTCCTCTTCTCCAGACCTAGAGGCAAAGACCTGAAGCCTCCGCCAAAAGACTTCCTTGTTCCCTCAGGCTCACTGCCTGAACTCCTTTCTGGTCAAAGACCCTCTTGTTCCTAACTTTCCATTTTGCTGAAAGACCTCCTTTCTCCCCCTGGAAGTGGTTTTGTTCCCTCCCGGGTAACTCCCACTATGTCATCTAGTGTGGGGTGCTGGTCTATAGGTCCCACCCACCATCCTAGAATCTGCTTGCAGCTGGAATATCTGCACCGCTTTTATGAGTGCAGTACCCCTCTGTGACGCCTGCTTTGCCTGGCGCCACATAACTGCTCTGCCACCTGATTATAAGACGCACCCCCAAATTTGGTGAAGGAAAAGAGAAGAATTTTTTAATGTTAAATGGGTTCCGACTTATAATGCCAGTGTCCGTCTAACAAATCATATAGAGTATATTTCCCTCATAGCACCCTCATCCTGGTATATTGTCCCTCATCCTGGGATATAGCCCCCCATCCTTAAATTAGCCCCCTCAGTATGGATATGGCCCCCTTATATTGGATATAGCCCCCTTGTGCTGGCACACGTCCCCCATGGCTGGCACACGTCCCCCATGGCTGGCACACATCACCCGTGGCTGGCACACATCACCCGTGGCTGACACACGTCCCCTGTGGCTGGCACACGTCCCCTGTGGCTGGCACATCCCCTTTGGCTGGCACACGTTCCCTATGGCTGGCACACGTCTCCTGTGACTGGCACACGTCTCCTGTGGCTGGCACATGTCCCCCGTCACTGGTACACGTCCCCTGTGGCTGGCACATGTCCCCTGTGGCTGGCATTTGTCCCCTGTGGCTGGCACATGTCCCCTGTGGCTGGCACACGTCCCCTGTGGCTGGCACTCGTCCTCTATGCCTGGCACACGTCCCTGTGGCTTACACATGTCCCCTGTGGCTGGCACACATCTCCCCTGTCCTGGCTATGGCCCCATGCTCTCTACTCACCCTCCTCCAGCGCTGACCTCCGGGTTTCTCTCCTGCCGCTGCACTCCTCCACTTCCTGCTTCTCAGTGCCTGTCATTGTGATCAGCTGAGAGACATTATCTCTGCGTGCCCCATCACAGCAGCAGCATGGAAAGCGGGGAGACAGCGGGGAATCAGCACTGGAGGAGGTAAGTAAAGCTTTTTTATTTTACTCTGGGCAGCAGCATGGGGGGCCATATGGCACAAAGGGGGGACATGTGCCATCACTGGGGGGGGGGTGCAGGCACATATAATATGCGCTGCTCCCCAGTCCATCACCGCGGTGCGGTTTCAGCACCACGGTGATGGACAGCGGCAGTGCATATTATATGAGCGGGAGCAGGAGATCTCCCGCTGCCTCCTGCAGCCTGTCCCAGCCAGCCCCAGCCTCCCCCAGCCCCGGACAGGCTCCAGGGCCCTATCACCTCCCCTGCAGTATAATCCATCTAATCATTACATAATACAGCCGGCGGCCCTGAACTGCTGATAAGTCACCAGCCCGGGAAATGCCTCCCTGCCCCCCGGCCCAGTCCGCCCCTGCAGAAGTGTAATTAAGTAAAAGAAAGAGTTAAAAATAAAAAATCACTATGCTCACGTATCCTCGATCCTCCAGCAAGGTCCAGGTGCTTACAGGACCTGTGATGATGTCATAACCGGGAGCATCACCGGCTCACATGACCGCGGTTACCGCGGTAACTGCGGTCATGTGACCCGATCAGCTGATCGGCTTGTGACGTCACCACAGGTCCTGTAAGTACCTGGACCTTGCTGGGAGACAACGGTGGATCCCGGATAGGTGAGCATACAGATTTTTTATTTTTGACTCTTTCTTTCACTATATTTCAAGTGAAAGTGCCCCGCTGTGTCCGGATCCGTGACACAGAATAGGTCACCCGCTGTGGTGTCCTTTCCTGACTGTGGGCTCCTACAAAATGTAGGATCCCACGGACAGGAAAAAAAACGTTATGTGAAAGCAGCCTTAGTATTACACAGGTGATAATTGAATCACCTGCACTGGTGATGATTTCAATACTAAGGAAAGCCTGAAAACCTGCACTGTTTGTGTGGCGCCCCACTATGAAGGTGCCACAGAGGGGTACTGCACCCGTTAAAGAGGTGTAGTAACCTCAGCTGCAAGTGGATTTCGGAATGATAGGCGGAACCCTAAACCCACACCTCACACTAGGTCATACAGTGGGAGGTAACCGGGCGGTGGTACGAAACCACCTCTAGGGGGAGTTAGAAGGGTTGGAAGAGGTCGAGAGTGAGCGAGTCAGGCGGATGGCCTGAGGGAACAAGAATGGTCTCTCGGCTGAGGACCCGGGAACGACGAGGACAGATCCCAGATACAGAAAGCGAGTGGGGGATAGAGGAACTGGAGACTTCGCCCCAGGAGAGAAATCGGGTACCGGAGCCCGCACCTGTGGGAACCTTTAAGGCCCGCAGAAAATCCGAAGCACGGGGGTATATCTATATACGGCCCTGACTCTCAAGCAACCAGTAGAGGGGACCAGACACAGCCAGGCAAGCCGCAATGTTCAGCAGATGGTTACCCGACGGGAGCAAGAGAGAGAAGGAAAGTGAGAGACAGCAGGAGGCCAGATCTACTTTACGAGGTCAGACTTCACACCAACTACTGGGAAATAGGGAAGATTGGAACAGGAAAGGCACATGCTGGGGGTTCCGTCCAGCTACCAGAGATCCGCTTGCAGCCCCCCGTAGCAACTTGTCGTTTAACATCTAACTGCACTGAGGACTGTAATAACGCTGCTAAAGTTCCAGTAAAGTACCCGGGTGAAGTGACTTTGATTCTTCTGCATCTTTTTTCCTATGAACTTATTCCTTCCACAGGAGTGCTGCCCCGGAGGTCCCAGTCCTGCCTGCGGAGGACTACACCATCTCAGCCGCAATACCACTGACCTCCGGAGGACTGTGGCGGCGCTGGGGATATCTCACCAGGTACTGCAGGTGGCATCACGACAAACTATAATCCCCTGTAAATGAATCCCTTCTTTTCAAAGATAGGACCAGGACACGGGGTCAGGCGCGGCCGCCATTCCCCGTGACTCAGCAGTTAACCCTTTGCCGCCTGACACCCGAGTACCCCAAAGCATGGGTGCTACATTTGCGGCCCAGCCCTCGAGGCCTGGAGATGGAGACCCCTGCTTTAAGACAATCACAAAGGTAAAGGGAATCTGTCAACAGGTTTTTGTTATGTAATCTGGGTCAGCAGGTAGGGGCGGATACACTGAATTCAAGGATGTGTCATTTATTAGGCTGTGTTAAATGTTTTATCAGCAGGTGAACATCACTATCTGCCCTATGCAGCCTGATTAGCTACTTATTGGCAATACACAATGTACACATATAGCTGCTAATCAGAGATATGGGACCTGACCGTGATCGCTGGTGCGTCGCTACGTGGTCACTGGTGAGATGTCAAACAGTCAGATCTCACCAGCGACACAGCAATGATACGGCGGTCCTTGGGACCCTGTCACTCTTGGGCGTAGTATTGAGATCGTTGGTCGTTGTCCCTGTCAAACACAGCGATGCACGCTGCCCAGCGGGGAGCGCGACAACCAAAAAATGGTCCTGAACGATTTGTAACGATCGGCGATCTCACAGCGGGGGCCTGATTGCTGATGCGTGTCACACGCAGCGAGGTCGCTGGTGGGGACGCTGTTACGTCGCAAAACCTGTGATGTTTCAGCAACATCATTAGCGATGTTGCTGTGTGTGAAGTACCCTTAAGAGCTACTGTATCTAAAAAATCTGATTATATGACAATTTCTGCATCAAGTAACCTAAGGCTACTTTCACATACCGATTTATGAGGGAGCCGATGCTGTCCGATAAATTCGGACAGCATCGGCTCCCTTCTGATGCCTGGAATCGGATGCCAAATAGGCATCCGATTCCGGCATTAAATCGGAGCCTCCGGGCTGAAGAAAAGAAAAAAAAAAAAGTTTATGATCACCTCCCCCTGAGCCCCCGCCGTCTCCGCCGTCTTCCTGCAGGCTCCCAGTGGCTTCCGCAGGCTCCCGGTGTCAGCAGAGGTCTTCTTCTGCTGTTCAGGACCTGCGGTGATGTCACAGTCACGTGACACCAGGTTACACCATGGTAACCCGCGGTCACATGACTGTGACATCACCGCAGGTCCTGTACAGCAGAAGATGACCTTTGCAGATACCGGGAGCCTGCGGGAGCCACCGGGAGCCTGCAGGAAGACGGCGGGAGATGTCGGGGGCTCGGGGGGAGGTGAGCATAAACTTTTTTTTTTTTTCTTAACCCTTGTGCTCCTAGTTAGGAGCAGTTTTACTGTACGGAGCATGCTCCGTACAGTAAAATCGGGTCCGAGGAGACATCAGATGTTTCCTCGGACCCTTCTCCATAGGGCCCCATGTTATAGGGATCGGGTCAGATCGGATGTGCACTAAATGCCATCCGATTTGGTCCGATCCGATTCTGTCAGATTTTATTTTTGGTGCAAAAATCGGAGCATGCTCCGATTTTTGCAGCGATAATAAAATCGGACAGAATCGGATCGGACCAAATCGGATGGCAATTAGTGCACATTCGATTCGGTCCGATGCCCATAGGGCTGCATGGGGCCAAATTCGGATTTTGATCGGACAGCATCGGATCTGAAAAATCCGTAGTGTAAAACCAGCCTAAGTGACTCTGGAATCAGGGTCACTTTTCCTACATAGTATTGCTGTCAGATGAGGAAGTAAAAACCTGACAGATTCCCTTTAAAACATGGTGGTAATATGGTAGATTGAGTGTTTACACTGCTGAGTTAACCATTAGGCTTAGATGCAGTAATTAACTAGGTGACTGATTATCAGTAAAATTAAGAACAGAACAGATTCCACATTCCACCAAAGAACAGAACATTGCAATATTTTATAGATCACATCATAAACCAGGCAGGAGTGCTTTCCATAAATAAGTGCAAACAGAAAAATAGACAGACAACGATCTCCGTCATGTGTCCAGTAAATCCTGTATTACATCAGGTTTCATCTTTTTAGATGTAGGAAAGTAATTCATTTCGGTCTAATGAAGCCCCACACTATCAGTTAAGAGACACTACACTATGGCCCTGATTCATCAAAGCGATTACTCCAGAATTCTAGCCTACATTGCTTTGAAAAGTCGCAATTTATTTGTGCAACACTGAGTTGTCCACAAATGTATCAACTTCTGGTCTTTTGATGCCAGTTTCTCTCAGCTCTGCCAAAATGGGCACAGTTAGGGCAAGACGGGGTGTAACGCCATAGCTCATTTAATTCATGACAAACTGTGGTGTTCTTATTCCAATCCCTGACTGGAATAGGAATTGTGGCAAGGTGTACAGAGGAAAACAAATATGAATATTCAGTGGAGCAGCAGGAAAACAATAACAGCAAAGGCTGATCCACAAGGTGACTGGCTCTATAAAGCTTACGCTTATATTCAATGCAGTGACACATGGAGTTTCTACAGGTAAGTAGAGTTTTTACAGGTCTGTACAATGTGCCTCTGTATAATGTCTCCATAAAGCACCGTACTTTAGAAGTATCATTTCTCCAAAATATGAAGGAGAGAAGAATCCCTTTGTAACACAAGGCCAATGGTAAACTACACAAAGATAGAGGGGAACTCTGGGGAGATACATTTTTTTGCACAGTCCCTGCACTCCTAGACTATAATGCCGAGCTGCCTGTTATACTTGCATAATGTTTTGAATTAATACCTCGTTTTATCCTCTCATACAGCCAGATCAGAATTTCCACATAATGCACTGATGAGGGGCAATCATCCCGAAACACAGCATCTGCAGTTTGTGGCTCTGATCTGGCACAAAACCTAAGTCATATTAAAAGGCTTGTTAGAGAATCAATTATGAGTTTCAGGATTGCTACCTTTATTAGGTGGCATTAGAGTTTGTCTATGTCCTCACTGAAGTGACAATTTGAATAAATCAGTTATTCACTAATGAGACTTAAGAAACACCACTCCCATAGGGGTCAATACGTCACGCCTGACTGAGCAGCTCTGCCCCCTCCCTTTCGAAAAGCTTTTTCGGCATCTGACACTTCTTCATTCCTCAGTCAATCATGTGGGCATGATGTCCCAATAGGTCCTAGACTAAGGTGGAGTCTGGAGACCTGTTTCTGTGCAGAGAGCAGGATGTGAGACCAATTTGTCAATAGGACTTTCTGTGACATGACGCCCATGTGATTGTAGGAGGAAGTGTAAGTTCTTGAATGCACAGATGCTCACTGCGAAAGGAGGGGGGAGAGCTTCACAATCAGGAGAAGGGCCGTAACGATCGCGGTCGTAGGGGTCAGGGTTGTGACAGGGCCTGGACGTTTAAGGGGCCTGTGCTGCCAGCCCCCTCTGCGACTGCTGATCCCAGCGCCTGCGGCAGCACACTCCGCTTTGGGGCCCATGTGTGTCAGGGAGGGGAGGGGGGAGCCTCCTGCCTCCTACTGCTGCTGCATGCCCCTCCCCTCGCTACCGCTTACCACAGCGGTGATTGCCTGTGTTCCACAGTGGAACACATACAGCAGGCTGGTGCCTTATCCTCCACACTAGGAGTAGGCAGCGCTTCCTGCTTTTATGCGTTCCACTGTGGAACGCAGGCAATTACTGCCTCCTCCTTAGTCTTAAGTTTTGCGAAGGAGACCGGAGCAGCGAGTGAACCAGGAGAGGTGAGAACAGAATTTTTTTTTAATGCACAGTGGCCAGAGGAAAATGGGAAGGAAGGGGTGCATTATACAGTATGGAGTTATGAAACTGTATATATGAGGCTGCACTACTGTATATGGAGGTAGGAGGCTGCACTATATGGAGGGAGAAGGCTGCACTATATGAGGCTGCACTGTATGGAGAGATATGAGGGTGCACTATATGGAGAGATATGAGGCTGCCTTAGACTATATGGAGGGCTTTGAGACTGCATTATGCTATAAGGAGGGCTGAGCTGGCATTATACTGTATAGAGGACTATGAGCCTGCCTTATACTATATGGAGGGGGGGATAATGGGGGTGCATTATAATAATTGGACGACAATGGGAGCTACCTTGTGAATGAATTTTGCATCGGGGCCCATCGGACTCTAGTTACACCACTGATCAGGAGTGGTGTATTGTCCCCTCTTGGAGGGGTCATGGTTAAGGAGCAGTTAGTGAAAACTATTTATATTAATTCTAAACATTGTACACGTGTAACAGGCAGCTTAGCATTATAGTCTATGAGTGCAGGGACCATGCAAACAAAAACATTTCTCCTCGGAGTTCCCCTTTAAATTACTTATAGGCAAAAAAAGGTTATAGGTAAGAGATAGAAGCTCGGCAACACTGTGTGTTAGTCTTACCTCCAACAATCAGCTCGATCACTCTGATGGTCTCATTGCCATTGACCAAAGCTACACATGTGTATGAGGCACTATCTCCCTTCGTTGCCTTTTCAATGGTGAGAAGCAGGGTGTCCGTGGTCATGTCCTGCTTGTAGCGGGAAGGTAAGGTGAACAGGCTGTTATTTTGCCTCCAAAACATTACAGCTGCCGGGTTGGCCTTGAAGCCACATGTGATTTGGACAGTTTTACCCTCTTCTGCCAAGACTTGTGTTTCTCCAGTAAGTTTAGGAGGAACTATAAAAAGAAAATAACAAATAAATATTAAGTCTGTGCCATGCACAAGCTATGCCCATCCAGAACTTCCCATAGACATATCGGAGTAGAATATGCAAAAATAAATGTAATGGGCGGTATTGCTTAGGATTGCACAAACACATGTCACCCTATAACTACTAGGGTGCATTCTCATGATCAGGGAACGCAGCGTTTTGGATGCAGCATCTTACCATTGTGTCTAAAACGCTGTGTTGTACGGTACCAGCACAGTGGATGGGATTTGTAGAAATCTCATACACATTATGCTGCTCATGACTGTAGCATCCTTTCAGCTGCAGTGCGGGTTTCCACATTTCCGCAGCATGTTCATTTCATACTGCGGAGTTGGAAGAGATAATCAATCGGGTAAATGCAGGGAGAAACCGGCCTGCACTGAACGTAGACTGTGAGTACAGGGCCGCTTCGGTCTCCTTACGTGCACCTGCAGGTTCCCGCAGCTTCCTTCAGGTGAGCACATACCCTTGTACCAATATTTATATCAGTGGCGTAACTTGAAGCTCATGGGCCCCAATTCAAAAGCTCCAATGGCGCCTCCAATTATTTTTAAATCTTTAATAGCATTAGTACCTTTCTATAGGCCAAAGGGATTTTTGGGGCCCCCTTGGCTTTAGGGCCCAGGCGCGATTGCAACTCCTGCATCTATTGTGGTTACGCCACTGATTCTACTTGTAACCATTGCTTATATTGCACCAACTTATTCTGTGCTGTATCTCTGTCCCAAATAGTGTGTCCCGATTGTCACTTTTATAGTAAGCCAATTGAGCTCTTTGTATATTTTTGGAGTTAGAAACAAAGCTGCCTACTGAGCCACCCAAGTTGAGTAAGTATTAATCTATACTGGAATCAGAAGATGGACCATTCAATAAATATATATAAAATCCTCAGGTTATCGCCATCATGATCTTCACTTCTAAAGTCTGACAATGTAGATTGTATATTGATCTGATTGGGCATTAACCCCCTCACCGCCGGGGCGATTTTCATTTGTTCACTTGTTTCTCCATATCTTCCTCTAAGGCCGCTTTCACATCACGTTTTTTTTCCTGTCCGTGGGATCCTACTTTTTGAAGTGAAATTAAAGGGGAACAGAGCGGTTTTAGTGTACTGAGCATGCTCAGTACACTAAAATCGGGTCCGAGAAACAATCCAATGTTTTCTCGGACCCGTGGTCCATAGGCCCCTATGTTAATTGCCGCGGATCAGGTCGGATCTGATTCGGTCCAATTTGGTCCGCTGTGCCCAAAATCAGACCAGTCTCCGATTTTGGGGACAGGAAAAAAAATCGGACAGAATCGGATCCAACACAAATTGGATAATAAGGCCATATCCGATCCGATCCGTCCCGTCGCCCATAGGGATACATGGGGGCCGAATCGGATCCGTGGCTGTCTGTTTTACAACAGACAGCCACGGATCCTCCAAAATCGTAATGTGAAAGCACCCTAAGAGCCATAACTTATTTTATTTTTCTATCAACATAGCTGGATCATGCTTGTTTTTTTGAGGGATGAGTTGTACTTTTGTATTAAACCATTAATTCTGCCACATATTGTACTGAAAAATGGAAACATTACCTCCCCCCCAAAAATTCCAAATGTTCAAGTCAACAATTTTTATTCTTTTTATTATTTACCATGTAATCATGTCCGCTCTCTAACTGAAACTCAACCTTTCCAAAACTGAACTTCTTCTGCTCCCGCTCTCCACTAACTTCCCTAAATCTGACATCTCTCTCTCAGTGTGTGGCACCATGATAACGCCTAGTCAGCAGGCTCGCTGTCTGGGTATTATGCTTGACTCTGATCTTTCCTTCACCCCATATATACAATCTCTCGCCCGCTCTTGCCGCTTGCACCTGAAGAACATCTCTGGAATTCGCCCCTTTCTCACCTTGGAAACCACAAAATCCCTCACTGTGGCCCTGATTCACTCCCGCCTTGACTATTGTAATTCTCTTTTAATTGGCCTTCCCTGCACTAGACTCTCCCCTCTCCAGTACATCCTTAATGCAGCAGCCAGGATCACCTATCTAGCTAACCTTTACTCGGACGCTTCTGCTCTATGCCAATCATTGCACTGGCTGCTCATATTCTCTAGGATCCAATTCAAACTGCTTGTTCTCACCAACAAAGCTCTTCACAGTGCGGCACCTCCCTACATCTCCGCCCTCATCTCTGTCTATCACCCCAGCCGTTCTCTTCGCTCTGGAAGTGGCTTTAGACTCACTTCTGCATTAATCCGAACCTCCCACTCCCAGCTCCAAGACTTCTCCCGAGCTGCACCAATTCTCTGGAATGCTTTAACACCAGAAATTAGGTGTATCCACAACTTCCATAGTTTCAGGCGATCCCTAAAAACACATCTATTTAGGGTGGCCTATCATGATCCCTAGTCAAAGTCCTCTAGACATAGCCTATCCACGCCACCAGTCTCAAGTGGATCACAAATAATGATTGGTGGCCACTCATGCTGCTCCTCTCTGTTCCCCATTTCCTCAAGTTGACTATACCATCATTATAAATAAGCACCTGTACTTTTTGTCACCCCCATCTCATTATTAGATTGTAAGCTCTTATGAGCAGGGCTGTCATTATTTTGCTCTAATTATTGTATTGTATTATGCTTTGTATTGTATTTTCTGATAACTGTTTCTTATGATTGTTTAAATATGTTTTGTGAAGTGCTGCAGAATATGTTGGTGCTGTATAAATAAAGAATTATTATTATTATCATTATTATGTTCACTATATGGTAAAACTGACCAGAGAATATGTTCCCCTTGGTCAGTACAAGTTCATAGATACCAAACATGCATAGTTTTTTTTTTAATTTAATTTTTAATTTTTAATTTTAATTTTAGTAAGTGGTGCAAAAAGATTCATAAACTTGTCAAAAAATTAACTGGGCTTTTTGCGTCATTTTCCGAGACCCAAAACATTCTAATTTTTTGAGATCTGTTTGTTGTTGGCTTAATCTTGCGTCTTGAGTTGATATTTTTAATTAAACAATTTTTGGGTAAATGAGATGTTTTGATCATCTTTTATTGCATTTTATTGCAATGTTGCAGCGACCAAAAAAAAAAAAATCACAATTCTGGTATTTTGATTTTTTTTTTCATTGCACCCTTTACAGATCAGATTCATGTATTTTAGATTTTGATAGCTCAGGCATTTCTGAATATAGCAATACCACATGTGTATTTCTTAATTTCTTTTGTTTTATTTTCAGTGGGGAAAAAGGGGGGTGATTTGAACTATTTTTTTTAAAAATATTTTTAAAAACTTTTTTGTTCACTTATTGTTTTTACTAGTCCTTTTAGTAGACTTGAAGCTGCAATCATCAGCATGACTCCGTACAGTACAAATGTTGATCTCGTGTGAATGCCACCACTTAGCTGACGCATTCACAGGAAGTTCATCATCATGGATACAGGAGTAGTCAGATGATTTTTGGCTGTCAGGACAACCCATCAGAGCTCCGCGATCACATCACAGGCCATCCCCGCCAGTGAGCGTTAAATCTCACTATTGGGATTTACCTAGTTAACAGGCACAGGTGGATTTCCAATCCCCCTGTATCTGTTAGAGCAGTGTTTCTCAACTCCAGTCCTCGGGACCCACCAACAGGTCATGTTTTCAGGATTTTCTTAGTATTGCACAGGTGTTAGTTTAATCACCTGCACTGGGGATCTGTGCAATACTAAGGAAATCCTGAAAACATGACCTGTTGGTGGGTCCCGACGACTGGAGTTGAAAAACACTGTGTTAGAGCCATATGACAGCTGATCAGATCAGCCGAGATGTCCGGGGTTTGATGTGAGCTCAATGTGTGAGCCCGCATCAAAGCAAGAAACAGAAACCTATAGGTTCGTCATAGGTCATGAAGGGATTAAATTCTATATCTGTAGATCAGTAAATGTGAACATTTCTCTCCTTGGTCCAACAAGAACTTTTGTTGTTGAAGCGTTTGTTAAGGAAGAAGAATTTTATGTATTAGGGCTCACTTACAACATCGTTTAACTCGGACGAGTGCTATCCAACTTTTTTGGACATTTGTCACATCCCCAGAATCTTCTCCTGCAATGTCTGCGTCTGCCACCAGGCGCCGATATGTTCACTCCAAAGGAAGGCTGGTGATGTAGTAGTATGACTTGTGGGTATGTTGTATGGCTGCCCAGCTGCCGTCATTAACTCTGACTTCAGCCAATTAGGAAATACTGCAGCCTATTTGAATACTTTATGTGTACCTGCTAGTTGTGAGAGATATTCCCTGGTTCACTTGGTATTCCTGCTTTGATTTATTGATTTTCCTTATTGACCTCTGCCTGATTTTGCCTGATGCTTAGTCTCCAGCATGACGATTTTTTACTTTTTTGACTTCTCGGCTTTGATCCTGCTTGGCAGCTTTTCTATTCCTGGACTGCAACAATCTAATGGCAGCAACCCCCTAGACCTTGCAATAAAGTCAGATGCCTGTATAGGGGTTACATGGTATCTCTGGGTATTTTGGGGTTCTGCCTGATGGGGCCATTTGCATTTAGTCTGTCCAGGATTCCCCTTTTAACCTGTAACTCGGATGGATGTTACAACAGCACTCGGACCAATGTTTACAGAGTAAGTCCCTCTGGACTCCTTATCCATAAACTTTATAAAGTCTTTTTACACCTTAGGCTGCTTTGACATTGCGATTTTACAGGATCTGTGGCTGTCCGTTGTAAAATGGACAGCCACGGATCCGATTTGGCCCCCATGTTATCCTATGGGGATTGGATCGGATTTGGTCTAATTGCCATCTGATTTTGTCGGATCCAATTTGTGTCCTATTTATTGCTGGACCCAAAATCGGAGACTGCTCCGATTTTGGGCACAGAAAAAAATCGGACTCAAATCAGATCTGACAAAATCGGATGGCAATTAGGCTAAATCCGATCCGATCTGCAGCCTTTAACATGGGGGCCAATGGACAATGGAGCACGGGTCCAAGTAAAGACAGGATCGTTTCTCGGACCCGATTTTATTGTACTGAGGATGCTCAGTACACTAAAACTGTTCCTAACCATCTAATTTCACTTCCGCAATGTATATATATATATATATATATATATATATATATATACAGTACATTGCGTAAGCGACATTAAGTAAAAGCAAGGGTTAAAAATAAAAAATCTGTATTTTCAACTTTCCAGCAAGCTGCGGTGTGACTACAGCAGAGGTCCCCAACTCCAGGCCTCAAGGCCCGCCAACAGTGCAGGTTTTCAGGATTTCCTTATTACTGCACAGGGGTTGGAATCATTACCTGTGCAGATGATCACATTAGCACCTGTGCAATACTAAGGAAATCCTGAAAACCTGCACTGTTCGCGGGCCTTGAGGCCTGGAGTTGGGGACCTCTGGACTACAGGACCTGTCATGACGCCACATCCCGATCAGCTGATTGGGTCATGTGACCGGTTATTGCGGTAACTGCGATGACGATGTCACGTCACGGCAGGTCCTGTAAGCATCGGGAGCTGCTGCAGGCATCGGTGGATCGCCGGACAGGTGAGCATAGAGATTTTTTTATTTTTAACCCTTTCTTTTACTAAATATCACTTCTGAAATGTATGTATATACATTGCAGAAGTAAAAGTGCCCCACACAGCGCTTTCTGTGTCTGGACCTGTGATAATCACGGACTCGGACACAGAAAAGGTCACCACCTGTGGTGTCTGTTCCTGTCCGTGGGATCCTACAAAAAGTAGGATCCCAAGGACAGGAAAAAATATGAGATGTGAAACCAGCCTTACAGGGGGGCTAGAGACATGGGGGACCTCTTCCCTGAATTCAGCAGACATGCTGCATTCAGTTAGCATAGCACCAGGGGGGTGACAGGTCCCTTTTTCAGTAAACAATGGGAGTTGGCACCTCGGTGAGAGCAGATTGAATGCTAGGGTCTGTCTGGGGGGCACAGCAAGGTATTATATATTATATTTTATTCATTTATATAGCACTATTAATTCCATAGTGCTTTACATACATTTGCAACACGGTCCTGCTTTACATACATTTGCAACACGGTCTCTCTTGGGGCTCACAATCTAAACATCCTATCATTATGTCTTTGAAATGTGGGAGGAAACCGGAGTGCCCGGAGGAGACCCACGCAAATACCGGGAGAACATACAAACTCCTTGCAGACGTTCTCCTTGGTGGGAATTGAACCCAAGACCTCAGTGCCGCATGGCTGCAGTAGAAGCATAAAAAAGCCCCCTCCCGCCCTGTCCTGGAAATGCTTGTTTTATCGCCAGATGTGTGTGGGCGAATCTCCCGAAGCCACGTATTTCACTATCTGCTCATCACTACTAGAAGTATATTTTACAAAATAATAAACCACAGCAGAAGAATCTACAAGACCAGAATAATTGTGTGGACTCACAGTGGACATCCATCTGCAGAGACAGCTTCATGGAGGTGTTCTGCTTCAATAGGCAGGTGAAGCTCACTCCATTATCTTCGATGGTCAGCGCCGGGATGCAAACGTTACTGACATTCACACTGTTCTCAGGTTTAATATCCACTTGTTGCGTTCCTCGGTACCAGATAAAGCTCTCAGGATTAGTGTTGTCCACAGTTTCACAGCGGAGATTCACAGGATCACTGAGGTTGGCAGAATGTCGATTGTTGTAGGTTACATTGTTCAGCTTCAGTTGCAAGGCTGCAGACAACCAAAACAGAATCATTAAAAAAGTATAATTTGGAGCCACCAAACTATTCTTCCAGAACCGCAATGACCCAGAAAATACAGCCAAGGCAACAAAGGAGTGGCTCAAAAAGAAGCACATTAAGCTCATGGAGAGGCCTAGCCAGCCTCCTGATCTTAATTACATAGAAAACATATGGAGGGAGCTGAAGCTCCGAGTTGAGACAAGATCAAAATCTTAAAAATTTTAATGATTAATCGCAAAGAGGAATGGACCAAAATTGCTCCTGACATGTGCAAACTCATCAACTACAAAAAATGTCTGACTGCTGTGCTTGCCAACAAGGGTTTTGCCACCAAGAATTAAGTCTTGTTTGCCAGAGGGATCAAATACTTATTTCTCTCTTCAAAATGCAGATATATTAATATAATTTAGACAACGTGAATTTGTGGATTTTATTATTGATATTCTATCTCTAATGGTACCTTTACACGCGGCAACATTTCTAGGGTGTCAACAGGTAACTTACTGGCTGCAGTGAAATCATGGAGACAAGGTTCTATCTTGTTGCTGTGTACAAATGGAATAATCTCTCCATGATATCACTGCAGCCAGTAAGTTACCTGTTGACACCCTAGAAATGTTGCCGCGTGTAAAGGTACCATAATGGCCACTTTAAATGCGGCTACATTTCTAGCTTATCCACAGGTAACTTACTGGCTGCAGTGAAATCATGGAGACAAGTTTCTATCTTGTTGCTGTGTACAAATGGAATCATGTCTCCATGATTTCACTGCAGCCAGGAAGTTACCTGTGGATAAGCTAGAAATGTAGCCGCGTGTAAAGGGGCCATCACTGTTAAAATTACCCTACCCTTAAAATTATAGACTGTTCATGTCTTTGTCAATGGGCAAACTTACAAAATCAGCAAGGGATCAAATAATTATTTCCTTCACTGTGTATCACGGATCAGATTTCTTGATTCTGTTTTACTGTGATCAAGATAAGTCCAGATATAATTAGAATATAGGGACATTGCAGAGGCAGAAGAGTGTTTACCGATTGAAGACTATATTATTAGCGGAAAGAATGTTTATATTTACACAACGGTCAAAACTCCCTAGAATGTATTTAACGTGACATTCAGTTGTAAAGTATGAAATATACATGTTTCTAATGGGAAAAAATATGTCTCTGAGGTAACAGAACATTCATCATAAAATATTCAGATTAAACATTAACTATGGTGGCGCCAGGAAAACAGCTGAGTGCCCCAGCTACTAATGCTTTCCATAGACAGCAGGTATTTTTTGTAGCTCTTGACTATGGCCAGGTTAACACCATGGTGTGATCAGGTCCGGGGTTGTCCAGTGTGAACCTTACAGCCCCTGACCCGATTTTGCATTAATGCATGCCTATGGGGCCGGATGGCAGCTACTTGCCATCCGGTTTTGTCCCTGTCCGGCAGCATCAGGCTGCATTCGGTTTTTGTCCTGGACACAAAAATGCAGCTTGCAGCATATTTGTGTCCGGGTAAAAAGTTTAGCAAAACCGGATCCTCCCGAAGCTGGTGCGAATCTGTCAGGTTCCCGGACGGCGGGTGCTGAAGCTCCTGGAGCTATCCCCTGCTGAGATTTCAAGACCGCGGCTAGCTCCCCTCAAGCCGCAATCCTGACATTTCAGCAGGGACAGCTCCTGAACCCTGTGATCTGACGACTCTGGCAGAAAACAGGACCGGAGGGCATATTTGCCCTCCTGTTCTGTTCTATTCGGGGCTATCAGGTTCTGTCCGGTATTTCCTGCAAAACACTGGACAGAACCTGATACACCACAACGGTGGTGTGAAGCTGGCCTATAACTGACTATCATCTCTGTCTCTGTCTAATCTAAGATATCTTAGGTGGCAGCAGCGATCTCTGACCTGTGTAATTTTTTCCTTGTGAATTGAGATATTGAGATCACCACTGCCCACCAGGTGCTGGACCTAGGACATATGACTGCCTACAGGTAAGCAGGTACTTTACATAAACCACGGTGGGCAAACATTAGTCACTACATGCCGACCAGTGTCTGCCATATGGAGCAAGAGAATGGTGCTTGATAGTTTGTGAATGCTCTATGTTTCTGCAGACATTTGACCTGACACTACATTAGATTTTTTTTTTTTTTTTTTTTAAATGTTCCAATGTCACAAGTCAGTGAGATGCAAAATGATGTGACCCTTTAGGAATAGTAGATGATTTTAGGTTAAATTTAGAGTCTGGTGTTTTTAATCAAAATAATGACAATCAGGTATGAGTGCGTGACCTGTTTTACTTAAAAAAAACAAAGTCTGATCTTGGAAGTGTATAATGATAAAACAAAGGAGATTTTTGAGGACCTCAGAAGAAGATATATTGATGCTATTAGGCTAGAAAAGGTTACAAAATCATCTCTAAAGAGTTTAGACTCCACCAGTCCACAGTCAGACAGATTGTACACAAAGTGAAAAATTTCAAAACCTTTGTTACCCTCCCCAGGAGTGGTCAACTAGCAAGGATCACTCCAAGAGCAAGGCACTTACTCCAATAGGTCACAAGAGAACCCAAGTGAACTTCTGAGCAAGTGTCAAAAAGGGTATAGGCAGACACCCAGCGCAAGACGACGAGAGGGGGGGAAGGAATCCCTGATGCTAAAGGGGAGATGGTGACCCCCTAGATAAATTAGTGCTGACACCTGGCTCCCCTAACATCCCTATACAGTTTCCGCAAATATCACCGAACAGGATACCTGCCCTAGCTGTCCCTGGACTATAACTATGCAGGGATCAGAGCGGGTGATCACTAGTCAGCCCGGCTAGTAACTAAAGAAACAGGCAAGGGAAACAAACAAAGAGGGAAGAGATACACTTAGCTTGAGCAGATCCAAGCAGAAAACCAACAGACTCCAGGAAACACTGCTTTGAGCTAGGATGCAACCAGAAACACCTGAACAGCTATCACCAGCAGTGCATCCTGGGAGCCAAGAGGTATAAGTAGGCAACTAAAGAGAAGATCCGCTGGGTCCTAGTGACCTGCAGCTATCACTAGGACAGAGATGCCTCTTAAAGGGACAGAGACATTATTTAGGATTTTGACTGTTAGGCCAAACGCTGCGACCTTCTGCGAGTGACCTCAACAGCCTCATCTATGCCTCCAGATACACCCGTGACAGCAACTAAAGGAGTATCTCACATTAACTAATTGAATGTTAATGAGTCCAGCATCAACAATGAACAACAATGGTGTGCATGACAGGATTGCAAAAAAAGCCACTGCTTCCAAAAACAACATTGCTGGCTGTCTGATATTTACTAAAGATCAGCTAGGCACGCCAGAAGACTATTGGAACAATATTTTCTCAATGGATGAAGCCAAAACAGACTTTTTTATAATTTAAATGAAAATCATTATGTTGATGAACAAAAAAGAACTACATAACCACTTAAAAGCATCTGTAAAACATAGTGGCCATGAAGCTGAAGGTGCCAGGATAGGTGCCGAAACGCGTTGGTGAATATAGGAGATCGTTGCTTTGGAACCTTGCCTTCCTTGTGACTTCTTGGAGACATCCATCCCTTGTGATTCCATTGAGACAGCAGCGTGGACCATGACATACCATCTTCCCTATATATGAGCATTTTTCCACATACGAGTGGTTGGTGGAGGTCCTGCAGCAGCTTTAAACCGAATGTTTATAAACCAGTTGTGGGTCACACAACTGGACCAGGTGAGTGTACACCTATTGATATACTCAGTGTGTAACTAGTGATAGGGCACTATCGCGCCTCTTGTCTTCCCCCTTTTTGTAATTATACCTCTTTTGACTTTGGATCACCGGACAGGAGTAAGGGAGGGTAGGGGCAATGTCAGGGAAAAAGCACCAGATCTTTTGTAGCTTCGAGGACTTTACCAATTGTTTTAATTACATGTTTTTCTTATAAATAAATTTGCTGCTGTGGCCATTTTTATCCAAAGAAACATGGATTGTTGTCTGAGTTATATTCATGGGATGGGGCTGGAGGGAACTCCCAGGAGTTGTAAGATTGTTGTTAGTGGTCAGCTCACAAGAATGGACCTTACCAGAGTCATGCAACATATACAAACCGGGGGAAGGCGTCCTAGAGTGGACCCACTGGGCTGTGGTACCGAACTCCCCTGGGTGAGTTGGTCATAGTTTAACCAACCCCTATACAGGGATTGTCAGGGGCAAGCCCAGGGGGTCTAAATACCACAGCTGCTAATACCAGGGGGGCAGCTCGTAGGGTTACCCTGTACTGTGCTGATGTGTGAGCCCGCTGGTCAGCAGACAGGAAGGGGACCCAGCGATGGCTCCGAGACACAGCACGCCTGGACGCCGGATGCCGGATCGGTAGAGGAGGAGAAGATGCAGGCCCCGGAGAGGTAAGCGGGGGAGCGGTGCCAGGGGACCTAACACATGGCATGATAATGGAGCACATACTTCTTGCCAAAAACAATGGACATATTGTTTTGGCAACCCAATCTGCAATATTAACAGCCCTAACTGTAGTCCAGCCCTAACTGCTCTCTGAGACCTGAAAAAAACATTTTCATGGGCAGCCTAATATTTGGGATGGCTCCAAGTATTTGTTTGTTTCCTTTTGTCTTAATGACTTTCATCCCTCAAATGTATTACAATAATGCTTTTGTCACATTTAATTTTCTTAAATTATATAGATATACAGGGGCATCTCAATGAATTAGAATATCATCAAAAAGTTAATTTATTTCACTAATTGAATACAAAAAAGTGAAATGCATATATTATATAGAGTCATTACAAAGTGATCTATTTTAAGTGTTTATTTACCGTACGTTAATGTTGATGATTATGGCTTACAGCCATTGAAAATCCAAAAGTCATTATCTCAGAAAATTAAAGTAGGGAGGATGAAGGATTACAAACCACGCTGCCGTATTCCACAAGACATCAAAGGATGAATATAATATTGATTTATTAGTCCATGCGTTTCAGGACTCCCAGAAACGCCCTGAAACATGGCAATATTATATTGATTTGTCCTGAGGAAGGGGCCAGGGAGCTCTGAAAACACGTCGACTAACAAATCAATATTATATTAACCCTTTGATGTCTCGTGGAATACAGCAGCGCGGTTTTTAACCTTTCATCCTCCCTACTTTACTTTTCTGAGATAATGACCTTTGGGTTTTCATTGGCTGTAAGCCATACCATAATCATCAACATTTACAGAAAGAAACACTTGAAATAAATTACTCTGCGTGCAATGACTCTATATAATATATGCGTTTCAGTTTTTGTATTGAATTACTGGAATAAATTAACTTTTTGATGATATTCAAATTCATTAAGATGCACCTGTGCATTTATTTTCTCATTCCTATCCAAAATCCAGAACAAAAGCTGAAAAGGAGAAAGTTTTTTGTAGCCAAAGTTTACAGTGTCATTATTTTAATAATGGAAATTTGGGTGCTGTATTTTTTGAGACAATGATCTGTATAAGAGAAGGTACACAAATGATAGGACAACAGTGGAGTCTTTTGTAGAGAATGTACATAGGATAATAAGAGGAGACAGCAGCAATCGGCGCTCCCATCCAGAGAGCCTGGTCTTGACAAGTTCTGGCGCCGGCTTTGTATGCATTATTATTATTATTATTATTTATTATGGCACCATTTACTCCCATGGGGCTGTACATTAGTATTATATTTTATGGTTTTGTCTAGGACATTCACTGCTATACATTAATATTTTTATTATATTGCATAATTTTTGGGGCTGTGACTCACCTGGGATTTTATGCAAAAGAGTGAAAAGTACAGCAAATATGATCAGAGGCTTCATTCTTGCTCAGAGCTAGGAGGGACAAAAAGAAAAGTCCGTCATTCTTTAGTATTTCTACTTTTTATGTGTTTAGGTCGAAACGGATTGATATAATAGGATACATTTTATGCATGTAAAATTAAACATATAAGCAATGAGAAAACTTTATATGGTAGATAACAACTAGCTAAGAACTAACATTGCATTGTATATCATATATCAAGTAATCTATATGGAATCAACAATTTCTTTTGCTGCTGTATTTATATAAAAAGTCAAAAGCATCGCTATCTTATTATCTCATTCCTCATGAGCTGATAAGATATGAAGAGAAGGGCCAGTGTGATTGTGACTGCTACTGAAGCTTCCAGAATTATTGTAGACTTATGTAAACAGGTGTAAAGTAATATAAAGCTATCTCCGCAATCCACCTACAAACTTTCATAGGTCTTCTGCTATGTAATCTCAGATCAACATGATGTAGGGTCTTCATTGATGTGTCACTTGCTAGGTTGTGTGTTAATGTTTTATCAAAATCAATATTTTATCAGCCAGAGATTATCATTACAGGACTAGCTGCCTCGAGCCTCCTAGTCAACGAATGAGAAAACAGCGATTGTATCAAAATGACAGCATGCAGACCCACAAGGGATATGTCACTTGAGTCAGGGTCACTGTCCCTATATCAGATTTTGGCAAAAACCCAGTGACAGATTCCCTTAAAAATAAGATCTAACACTCTAAATAAGCAAAAAGGATCATTGACATCTAAAACAGGAGCTTAAAAAAATGAATAAATTACCATTGGACTTCATATAGGTTCATTATCTTGACTGAGTAAATATCAAAATGAACATTGTTGTCCAAATTTTACATCTTTAAAAAGCTTTAAAAAAAATGTCTGCCAAAAGATGTTAACAGGGAACGAGCTACAAGAAGAATATAAGTTAATAATTTGAACAATAACAATGAAAAGAAAAAAAAAAAAAGCATTATTAGTATTTTTTTCCTAAAACCGCAGGGTAATTTGTATATCAGATCTGGGATCCGCCATGTAGTCTTCTCTTTGAGTTGTACAGTTGTGTTCAGTATCGTTTGTTAGTTCTACTTTCACAATATAATGGTAATGATCATTTTGAAGTCTATTGTACTAAATGTAGAGACCTGGTGGAAGACGGCTCCGATTATCAGAGCACAATACAATACAATGTTTTATAATAAAAATTGTTTAATTGGAAACCTCTATCTCTGGATGTCTCCCGTCTAAAATGGCTTGTTAAATCTCTGCCACATTTTACATCTATAGACTATTCATCTGATATGGTCAAGAATGTCCATAAGACCCAGCACTGGTCACCGATAGTAAAGTCAGCTTAAAAGAACAACCTACGATACATAAGTTACTCCATAGGGTGAAAAATATTAGAATCTGAGAGTCCTCCGTTGATACCTTTAAGACCTAACTGAAAATATGGTAAACAGTAGCAAGCTTTCGAGACTCTAAGGTCTCTTCATCAGGCTAAACTCCATAGGATGGTCTTTTACAAAATGCATTTCCGGCTACAATCCAAATATCCCAAGTAAATAGAAACCCGTCAATTATCTTTCCTAATAATTGGATGTCAACTTCTACGTGATTTTCTGTCTAACCTCCAGAAGTGTCTTACGTTTGGTGATGATCCTGGACAACCTCCGCTTGGCTGTAGAGTGAGAATGTTTCTGTTCTTGGTTCTGTTCTTGTTCTCTTTAAGCTCTTTATTGACATCAGGGTCAATGCCTGAGAAGTTACAGGTCAAGGTCTACACTGTTTTATGGACCCTAAGTAAATATAAAACAGCTCTCAAGAAAATGCTTCAGCATTGTTGAGTAAGGACAAATATGTTGCTTCTCAATTTAATGACTTTGGGCGAGGCTTTTAAGACATAGAGAAATGCAAAGACTTCTGGTCTCTGGAATAATTTCCATGCCATTCACCCCCATAAATCTGCAAAAGGTTGTGGAACTACAAAATAGCCTATTTTGTCTTGAACTATGGCTTATTGGGAAAAAAAATTACTTCTTGATATCCAAAATCCAAATTTAAAAGTCAAAATAAACAACATCAGCTGATATTTGTTTCCACGTCCAGCATAATTTAATTTTGTAGGGAGCAAGAACATCACAGCTCCCAGTCCCTGTCTTAGTCCCACACAAAAACTTTAAAGATACAGTGTGCAACATTACAATTCATACTGAATGGTCCCAAGATGCTGTAAAGCGTAACCATCATTTAAATTCCTAAATCAATAGTACACATAAAAATAAGCAACTTTGCAATATATCTTATCTGGCAAATTTACTTCTTTCTCAGCCAGAATTCATCAGTGATTAAAATTCTCAATTCTGGAGGTAAAATCTCTGTTCATTGAAGACTTTCCCATTACTGAGATAGGAGATGGCAGTTGATACTGACGATATCCTATGTAGATAGAAGAGGGAAGAAGGGGTGAAGCTATTCCTCTAGCCTCTCCCTCTAGCTCCTCCTTCTCCCTCTAGCTCCTCCCTCTCCCTCTAGCTCCTCCCATCATCCTAGAATCTCATCAGTATCAACTACCATCTCCTATCTCAGTAATATGAAAGTCTTCACTGAAAACAGATTTTACCTCTGAATTTTGATAATGACTGATCAATTTTGGCATTATTATTATTATTTACTTATTTATTTATATAGCACCATTAATGCCATGGTGCTGTACATGAGAGGGCTTACATACAAAATTATAGATACAGTTTATAGTAAACAAATTAGCAATGACAGACTGGTACGGAGGGGAGGGGACCTTGACCTTGCAGGCTTACCATCTACAGGATATTGGGGATGAGACAGTAGGTCAGGAATTAGAAACAAATGAGTCCTGCACACAGAGAACATGTCTGTAAGGACATGTTCACACCGCCAACATATTTGGAGACAAAAAGCTAAATGCGACCAAAAACAACAGTACACTGCAGTAAAAGTATTAAATGCAAGTGCAGTATAAAAAATAGTATAACAAATACAGGGTACTTAGTCTATCCGTTTTTTTGCGCAAAAAAGGTTATATCAAGCCACGTCACTAACTTCAAAGTGTACCCATCTCTGACGCGGTCCTAACTGTTGTATTAAAAAACCTGACTAGTGTGTATACTTACCAGTGAGCAGGAACCAGCAAGACCTGTGTCTGAGATGGACTGCCCTGCACACATAGAGCCCCGTCGCCTTCAGTCCATCTCAGACACAGGTCTTGCTGGTTCCTGCTCACTGGTAAGTATACACACTAGTCAGGTTTTTTAATACAACAGTTAGGACCGCGTCAGAGATGGGTACACTTTGAAGTTAGTGACGTGGCTTGATATAACTTTTTTTGCGCAAAAAAACGGATAGACTAAGTACCCTGTATTTGTTATACTATTTTTTATACTGCACTTGCATTTAATACTTTTACTGCAGTGTACTGTTGTTTTTGGTCGCATTTAGCTTTTTGTCTCCAAATATGTTGGCGGTGTGAACATGTCCTTACAGACATGTTCTCTGTGTGCAGGACTCATTTGTTTCTAATTAAGTTGCCTCTTGCTTTGCAAGAGATGGAGTTCCCGCCCCCCTCTCTGGGCCCTGCACACATAGAGCCCCGTCGCCTTCAGTCCATCTCAGACACAGGTCTTGCTGGTTCCTGCTCACTGGTAAGTATACACACTAGTCAGGTTTTTTAATACAACAGTTAGGACCGCGTCAGAGATGGGTACACTTTGAAGTTAGAGACGTGGCTTGATATAACTTTTTTTGCGCAAAAAAACGGATAGACTAAGTACCCTGTATTTGTTATACTATTTTTTATACTGCACTTGCATTTAATACTTTTACTGCAGTGTACTGTTGTTTTTGGTCGCATTTAGCTTTTTGTCTCCAAGTAGGTCAGGAATGCAGCAGCTCCGGTGGCGGTGGGGCGGCAGCTCGGTCATTGCCAGCTGTAAGCTTTCCTAAAGAGATAGGTTTTCAGGTTCCGTCTGAAGGATCCAAGCGTGGTGGATAATCGGACGTGTTGGGGCGCAAAGTTCCAGAGGATGGGGGATATTCGGGAGTAATCTTGGAGGTGATTGTGTGAGGAACGGATAAGTGTGGAGGAGAGGTCTTGGGAGGATCGAAGATTATGTGAGGGAAGATATTGGGAGATTAGTTCAGAGATATAGTGAGGAGACAGGTTGTGGACGGCTTTGTAGGTCAGTATTAATAGCTTGAACTGGATTCGTTGGGGAATTGGGAGCCAGTGGAGGGATTTGCAGGGAGGAGAAACAGGAGTAGCGAGGAGAGAGGTGGATTAGTTGGGCAGCAGAGTTGAGGACAGACTGAAAATGTGCAAGAGTGTTAGCAGGGAGGCCACAGAGGAGGAGGTTGCAGTAGTCAAGGCGGGAGATGATGAGTGCATGTACAAGAATTTTATTAGATTGAGGGCTGAGGAAAGGATGGATTCTTGAAATATTCTTGAGCTGGAGGTGACAGGAGGTAGCGAGAGTTTGGATGTGTGGTTTGAAAGACAGGGCAGAGTAGAAAGTTACTCCGAGGCAGCTAATTTGAGGGGTGGGAGAAAGCATGATGTCATTTACCATAATAGATACAGTAGATCAGGTGGTGAAGATGAAAGATGGGATGGAGAAAAGATGATGAGTTACGTTTTGTCTACATTGAGTTTTAGGAAAAGAGAGGAGAAGGAGGATATGGCTGACAGACACTCTGGGATTTTGGACAGCAGAGAATTGACATCTGGGCCAGAGAGGTAGATCTGAGTGTTGTCAGCATACAGGTGGTAAAGGAAGCTATGGGACTTTATGAGTTGTCCTAGGCCAAGGGTATACATGGAGAAAAGTAAAGGCCCCAGGACAGAGCCTTGTGGGACAGCAACAGAGAGAGGGCGGGATGAGGAGGTAATGTGGGAGTGGGAAACGCTAAATGTGCAGTTGGAAAGGTATGAGGCCAGGGGCGGACCTACCGTGGTGCAGCTGGTTCAGCTGCACCAGGGCCCCGACCGGCTAGGGGGCCCCTCAAGTCTGCAGGGGGCCCCCAGCCGACCCCTGTAACCCGATGTCAGAGGAGAGGAGGGTCAGGCAAGGGAAGCAGGAAGCTTTTCTAGTGAAATCGCACACCAATTTCTTTTTTGGCAAAAAATAGATCACTTTATTAATTAAAACAAATTATACATTAAAAATTTTCCAATACCGTTGCATAAACATGTTAGAGGGCACGCAGTCCCTTTATGCACTTATTACAGGGTTGGCATTAGATTACACAGGGAACTAAACATTTATTTACGTGTGAATATATATAGCACCATCACTTCTGTATCCCTTTAATAACTTCCTAAAGCTTCCCAGGGTTTAATACCCCCTCTGTGTTTTAAGCAGTCCAGCTGCTCTTAGCCACATAAAAATTAGGATCAAAGTATATCTTAAACAATACCTGGTACAAAGCGTGTCTTGTGCTCAATCACACTGGTCCACCTGCTGCCACTGTGTCCCCGTCTGATGTCCACCGCCTACGTACATTTTAAAGTTGTAAAAAACGCAACCTCTTCCTCAGGGTGTGCATAAGAAAGTGAGGAAGTTCCTATCTTATATAGTGTCCTCCTACCTAATCATACAATACACCTGTGTAAACAGTCCGTCACTCAAAAGTCTGCCCCTAACCCCGTCACTTCCGGTTTTCGGAGCATATTGGTGTCCTACAGTTTATTATTTCCCCCAAATCCCTTATACTAAAAGAAAAGCATTGGGCAAATAGGGCCGCATCATTTCCGGGTCTTCCCCGCAGTCACATGATCACTTCATGTGTACTGCGTTGCCCGAACGACGCTTACATCCGTCCCATGCCTCCGCTGCCTGTCTACTAAAGCTGCCTATTACCGGTCTCCAATGCTCATGCGCTGAACGTCATAATTACGTATCAGCTTTACAGCGCTTCCATGGAGACCAAAGGGAACGCATCAGCGCTTCCCTTATGCGGCCGGCGCATGCGCTGAACATCTAAAGACGTATCAGCGTCATAGCACCATTTAAGTCAGCAGAGGACAAAGTGTTCAGGTGTTATTACATGTGCAGTCAGTATTTAAAGCTACAAAGTCAATCCATGTGTATTACTATATCCTCGAAAACATTCAGGCCCAAAAAACCACTATATCACATCTTTGTATTAAGAAATTAATATTATTTAAAGTGCCAGTGCATACCTACCTACATTCAATCTATCAAATCTCACTTATATGGAATTAATGTGAAAAATTTAAAGTGCCAGTGCCTAAATAACAAAAGTGACAGTGCTATAACATTATAAAACAATTTCACAAAATACAAAGGTGATAATGCAAAAATCTAAAGATATTATATAAGGATATCAAAATTTACAAAATATCCACACGTCAATCCAATCAAATATAATACAAAAAAGTACTAAAGTGAATAGAGACATTATGAAGATATTATCAATACTGTGTTTATATACTTCTGACCCAAACCCCTACTAGGTCTGCTCACCCATAATTTACTACCCGATCGAATTCTGGACTGTTTAGTGAGACACTTGACTACAGCACAATAATCTACCCTCCAGGTATTAATTTCCTGGGTGAGATCTGTCCAGAGAATTGTAGCCGTACCTGGGTTTTTTACGGAGTCATCAGAAGCATCAGCATTATACACTACAGTAGCATTTAAAAAACGTATAAAAAGTATATATAGTATCAGCAAGCTGTAGATGGTGGGTCCACCTTTTTGCAGTCTGAAGCGTGGATCCATGTTGACTTTCCGTCAAGTTTCACCGAAGTGGGTGTTGTCAGTAGCACTTGGTAGGGCCCATCAAATCTTGGCTCGAAACAGGTTCGTCTGAGATGCCGCTTCACTCGCACCCAATCACCAGGTTCAATAGAGTGAGTCTCCTGGTCCTCTGATGGATCTGGAATAGAAGATAAAACTGCAGAAGATATGTTAGTTAGTTCCTGGGACAACTCTATTACAAATTGTACTGTTCTGTCATGGCTTTTGGTGAGTTCCTGCGTCTCTATCTGTCATAGTCGTGGTATCTTTCAAAAGAGTATCTCGTACGGGGTCAGGCCATGTTTTCCCTGAGGGGTGTGTCTTACATGGTACAGGGCTATTAGCAACAATTCTACCCATGTCAAGGGACTTTCCTGACTCATTTTCCCTAGCTTGTTTTTTGAGGGTAGCATTCATTCTCTCCACTTTCCCTGAACTTTGGGGATGGTATGGCGTATGTAGGCCTACATCTGCCCCCAACATATGCCACAGTTCCTGGTAGACCTGTGCTGTGAAGGCAGGGCCCTGGTCACTCTCTTCTGGTATCCCGAATCTGCAGGCTGTCTCCACCATGAGTTTCTTTGCAGTTGTTTTGGCTGACATATTGGCCACAGGGTATGCTTCTGACCACCCAGAAAACATGTCCACCATCACCAGTACATATTCATATTTCCCACTCTTTGGCATCTGGATATGGTCAACTTGGATCCTTTGAAATGGGTATTGAGGTTTGGCCAAGTGTTTTGCAGGCACTTTTTCTGTTTTTTCCTGGATTGAAGGCATTACAAATCTGGCATACCCTGTTGTAGGCTGTCAAAGTGGTGAGGATCCCAGAAGCATGATAAAACTTCCTCACCAGTGCCCATGCCTGGTTCTTCCCTCTGTGTGTTGCTCCATGTGCCCATGCTGCAATAGCTGGGTACATTCTTCTAGGTAAACATGGACGTCCATCTTTTTGCCATAGGTTCTGCTTGCATTCCGCTCCTTGCTTCTTCCACTTATCTCTTTCTCGTCTGGAGGTATGTACCAGTTCAGCCAGGAGTTTATCTGCAGGGGTCCTTCCAATACCAACATTATCCCTTGGGTCTTCAGGGGCTGGTTTATGCCTCCTGGCGATAACTTTCTTCTTTTGTGCTCTTGTGACCACCATTATTTTTGCCAGCCATTCTTCTTACACCTCTCAAACTGCTGCTTGTTTGGCTTCATCTGCCAACCGGTTTCCTGTGGCTTCTTTTGTCTGTGAATTAGTGTATACTCTGACTTTAATCACAGACAATTGCTGTGGTTTCTGCATGGCTTCCATAAGGTTGCTGATATGCTGTGCATGCTGGACATGTGTTCCTGATGCTGTAATGAAGACTCTATGTTTCCATAGAAGGCCAAAGTCGTGGGCAATCCCAAAAGCATATTGGGAGTCTGTGAAGATATTAACTGTCTTATCTGCTGCCAAGTTACAGGCTGCCCAGAGTGCCACAAGTTTTGCCTCTTGTGCAGAGATGTGACATGGTAGGGCTCCTGACGTCACGAACACAGTTTCTGTGGTCACAGCAAATCCAGTGTGGAATCTGCCTGTTTGATCGGCAAAACGGGATCCATCAGTCCAGAGCTCCATATCAGGTGATGCAAAAGGGGTTTCTTTAATGGTAAATTCTGTTGTCCCATCATCCTTCATGACAGTAGCACAATCATGCCTGTTGTCCATGGTTTCCACAGGTACATGAACATCTGCATCCCCACTCGAGAGGGGAAGAAGAGTGGCTGGATTCAGGGTATTGCACCTCTTAAGGGTGATGTTGTCTGGCAGCAATAGAGAGCATTGTGGACAGAGATGATGCTGTGTAGTGAGGTGTTTTGGCTTTACTTGGTCAAAGACAGTTTTAATATCATGTGGTGCATAGACCACAGTGGGGTGGCCTAGGATGACATCTGCAGTCTTGTCCAAGAGTCCTCTGGCTGCCTTAAGTCAAACAGGGGATGTGCGGGTTACTGGATCTAGGCGACAGGAATAGTACCCCAGGGGTCTCTGGCAACCTCAATGGTCCTGAGTCAGAACTCCAGCTGCATGACCATCATTTTCTGAAATATACAGATTGAACGGGAGATCATAGTTCGGGAGGCCCAAAGCCGGGGCACTGACAATCTGTTGTTTGAGAAGTTCAAAGGAGTCCTGCTGTTGTTGGTATATGGCAGGGGTTTCAGCTTCATAGAATGAAGGTCCTGTTTTCAGGGCGTCATAGAGAGGCTGCATAGTCCTTGAGGCATCTGGGATCCATTGGCGACAGTAGGTAATGAGACCTAGAAAAGATTGTAGTTCACTGATATTCTTGGGATATTGCAGGGTCTCAACAGCGGCCTTGCGCTCTTCAGTTAGATGTTTGGTACCCTGAGAGATACAATGGCCCAAGAATAGGACCCGTGGTTGGCAATATTGGAGCTTGTCTTTGGAAACTTTGCAATTGATGGATGCCAGATATAACAGCAAGGAGTGTGAGAGGTCCCTACTCTGTTCAAGAGTGTCTGCACAAAGTAGTAAGTCATCAACATACTGTAATAGAGTAATTCCAGGGTTGGCATCCCTCCATGGTTGTAGACATTGTTGCATAGCCTGAGTGAACTGGTTAGGGCTGTTCTGTGCTCCTTGTGGCATCACGGTCCATGTCAACTGTCGGCCTTGGAAAGTGAATGCAAAAAGATACTGACAGTCTGGATGTAGTGGAACACTGAAAAAGGCATTTGCAAGGTCAATAACCGTAAAATAGGCAGCTTCCAGCGGAATGGTAGACAGCAAGGTGTTTGGGTCCCGAAGAGAGATGCTCAGATGGTCCTGGAAGCATATCACGATGGAGCAGGGTACTTCATGTAGAAGAAGCTGGAGATGCTGTTAAGCGAAAGATTCTACTGGGTTGGCATGAGGAAGGCCATCGAGAACTGTTGCAGAAACCATGGCCCGTGCAACCTGCGAAGGAAGGACCATGACAGCCAGAGAGCTCCTCTACAGCCTATTGTTCCCAGGCAGCCACTGGAACTCATAGCCTTGGACCACGTGAAGTTGACCCCGAGGCAGTCAGGCTATGTCTACGCCCTCACCATTGTAGATCACTATTCCCATTTCCTAGTAGTATTGCCAGTAAAAGACCTGACAGCGAGGACAGCGGCTAGAGCTTTCCAAGCCTATTTCTGCAGACCCCATGGCTATCCTGAGCAGGTACTTACTGATCAAGGTCCTGCATTTGAGGCAGAGGTGTTCCAGGAGTTTTGCAACTTGTATGGGTGCAAGAAAATAAGAACAACACCATACCATCCACAGACCAATGGCATATGTGAGAAGATGAACCAGGTAGTGATAGACCTGTTGAAGACACAGCCACTGGAAGAGAGGAGAATATGGCCAGAAAAGTTGCCAGATTTAGTGGACTTGTACAATCATATACCTGTGAATTCCACCAACTGTACTGCTGCCTACCTGATGAGAGCAAGACCTGGCAAGCTGCCCATTGACCTAGACATGGGAGTGCCAACACCTGAAACCAATCCACCAGATGCAGATTGGGATGTAGCGCGTCAGCAGAAGTACTGCCAAGTGCAAAAGTGTGTTGAGAGAAATCTGTCGCAGGCCAGAGAGAGGCAAGAGAAGGTGTCACGCTTGGACTAAGGGCATATCCAGCAACCATGCATGACAGTGGCACATGGACCAATGATGTCCAGTACACAACAAGAAAAACAACAGACAGGGAAACACCAAAGGGATAAATACAATGGAGGCCACTGCTCATAGGGAATGTGGGAGAGGTGACCTCCTGCACTCACCTGCGGCTGTGCCCTGATCTCCCTGCCGTCCCCATACAAGTTAATTCACCTCATCGCCGAGCAGGAAACTTAAGCCCTCCGCTGGCCCTCATGTTAACCCTCACTAGGGAAGGCCGGCAGGAGCAGTAGTCTCATCCACTACAATAAAGGGACATGAGGGAAGGGGGAAGACAGACAAAGATTAACAAGACAGCTACTTCACGTCTGCTGACACTTCAGCAAACAGCAGACGGCTTGACAGCAAGAGGTTCTCCACAGAGCTCCCATCACCTCAGGAGCTTGGCCAGGAATGAAGTTCAATCTCCAGCAAAGCATGCTGGAGCAATGGGATCCTATAAAGGCTGAGGTAACCACATAGTGGCCGCACCTGGACATGGCCCAGCTAGCTTGCTGGTAGCAGAGACTAACATTAACTCCTCAACTGCCAAAGGAAAAAGACATGTCTCATTTCAGACATGAGACAGAGGTCCAAAACAGTTATAAGTCTCCTAGAAAAGAGAGATCATCATGACAGAAGGCATAGAATAAAAACGCACCTGCAGTTCCCTTAACAACAGGACAGCAAGTCCTCAAAAGAAAATGCTGAACGAACAAACTGGATGACCAGTGGGAGGCAGAGCCACATACCATCAAACTTTGACAACACAAAGGTCTGCTTAAACAGTAAAGATAGAGGAGACATCTCAGCAGCAGTCTCAAGGGATCACCTAAAGAAATGCCGGAACAACTGAAAAACAGAGAAGTCTAGAATCCAATTAAACTTCAAGAGCCAAAAGAAGAGATGATTCATATAGTTCTTGGAGACTTCCCAAAAACATGAACCCAGATAAATGTAGCCATTGTAATTCCAGTATTGACGTTTCCCTAAGTAGTCGTGCCTGAACCAGCTCAGACTCCAGAAAGGCCTGAAGAACCACCTGCAGCAGCAGAACAAGAAAGCCAACCCCCTGCTAATTATGAGTCTGTTAGTCCCATGGTGAGTCTAAGGCTACAATCTGCTATACCCGTGCTACGTAAGTCCACATGCAGACAAGTGGATAGTGCTTGCATAACACCAGTGGTAGACACTAGCAACCATAGCAGACAAACAGAGGTACCAGTACTGAGTAGATTCACTTGTTGTAACCTAGGTCAGATCCCATCACGTTATAGGGACTGTTAGTAAGTGAAGTGGACAAGTTTAACTCGTTTGAAAATGTAAATATGTTTTATCGTCATGCAACCATATACCGTGTTTCCCCGAAAGTAAGACCCTGTCTTACATTTTTTTGGGGGCCAAAAGTGGCCCCCTGTCTTACTTTCGGGGGGGGGTCTTATATTGGCAGCCCCAGCCTACTCACATACACACACACACACACACACCCACACCGTATATAGTCATGTATAAGCCGAGGGTGGGAAATACAGCAGACCGCCACCCCGGTATACAGTCCCCAGCACAAGTATACAGCCCCCAGCAGTGTGGTACACAGCCCAGCAGTGTGGTATACAGCCCAGCAGTGTGGTATACAGCTCAGCAGTGTGGTATACAGCTCAGCAGTGTGGTACACAGCCCAGCAGTGTGGTACACAGCCCAGCAGTGTGGTACACAGCTCAGCAGTGTGGTATACAGCTCAGCAGTGTGGTATACAGCCCAGCAGTGTGGTATACAGCCCAGCAGTGTGGTATACAGCTCAGCAGTGTGGTATACAGCTCAGCAGTGTGGTATACAGCCCAGCAGTGTGGTATACAGCTCAGCAGTGTGGTATACAGCCCCCCTCCTGCTGGCACACTGCCCCCCTGCTGCTGGCACACTGCCCCCCTGCTGCTGGCTCACTGCCCCCCTGCTGCTGGCACACTGCCCCTCTGCTGCTGGCACACTGCCCCCCTGCTGCTGGCACACTGCCCCCCTGCTGCTGGCACACTGCCCCCCTTCTGCTGGCTCACTGCCCCCCTGCTGCTGGCACACTGCCCCCCAGCTCTGAGGCCCCCCTGCTGCTGCTTACATCTTACCCTCCAGCGTCTTCTTGCAGCAGCCAGCGCGTCGGTCCTCCGGTCCCGTCTTCAGCTGTTTTCCGGATCATGTGACCCGTCGCAGCGCATGACGTCATCGCTAGTGCGACCGGCCGGTCATGTGATCCGGGAAACAGCTGAAGACGGGACCGGAGGACCGACGCGCTGGCTGCTGCAAGAAGACGCTGGAGGGTAAGATGTAAGCAGCAGCAGGGGGGCCTCAGAGCTGGGGGGCAGTGTGCCAGCAGGAGGGGGGGCCTTACATTAGCCCCCCTGGTTGTAAGGCCCTATATTCGGGGGAGGCCTTACATTAGCAGGCCCCCCCTTTACCCCTAGGCGGCCTTACAATCGGGGGGGGCTTACTTTCGAGGAAACACGGTAAATATGCAACCACCAAGCGTACCATGCCTACAGGACTTACTGTATGAACTCTTGCAAATTTTTGAACATTAACTTTAAAAAAATGGAACAACATGCCATAGGACTGGTTGTGCTAAAGATAATTTTGTATATAATTCCTTATCAGCCAACGGTGGAAGGACTAAGCGCCATAGTGACTATGATTTCCCAAGTTTTTCTTGGTTTTTGTAATTTTTCATTCTTGAGACTCTGTTTATTATCTACTGTTATTGTCATTTCATGTCTTTATGTCTTTCAAAAATGTTTCCTCAGTCCAGGAGTACTGAATCTTACTAGGGGGAAATGTGGCACCCCAGAATCCAGTTGCCACAATGGCAGTGCCTCCCTTGGGGGGTGATGCTGTGCTTGCAAGCAAGGAAAAGTATCCACACCAGGTAAGCCCACAGTATGCAACTCCAGACTTAAAGGGGAAGCTCTGCAACCCGAGTTCAGGGGAGCTCCCCTAAAAATTCAGGCCTGGGGGCGGGGTTAGGTAGTTCAGTTCCTAGGAGGACTGTGAAGAGGTCCTGTGGACTGGAGCAGAATAAGACTCATCCCGGGACAGAGACTAGCAAGCGTGAGGGACCCATAGGGGAGGGACTAAGGAAGAACAGAAGCCGGCCTGGGGAGTGGAGCCAGTTACCAGGCTCACCCCAGTGCAGAGCGCCAGGAGTGGACACCGGAGTCCGAGGTTGTAAGGGTATTCCAGGCCCAGCAGCCAAAACCGGAGGGCAGGAGATTCCAAATTTCCTGTCCACAACAAAGCCCAAGAGGCAAAGCAGCATCAGAGAGCTTAGAGATAGTAACCAGAGGAATGGTGACCAGGAAGGGCTTGAGCTGCATGCCATACGGGTGAGAGACTTTACGCAGGAAGAGAGGGTCACAGCTAGCTACAAATCTGTGAAAGAAAGAATGCGCATATAGGGTCTTATCTCAATTAAACACTTTCACTTGTTGATGTGGAATTGCTCACCTTTAGCAGTTGTGAAACCCACAACTGTTAGAATAGCGTACAAGCAGCTGCTGCAGGGACCGCACTCTCAACGGTGACCGTGGTCGTGATGTAGATTCTTGGACAAAGTGCTTCGGTGTCCGCGCTGCTGCTCCGGGATCAAAGAAACACAGACACAGGAATGTCTGGTACAGCTACAGCCTTTATTTTCCGACACGTTTCGGAGCCTCCTCCCGAGCTCCTTCCTCAGTGATGTTCCCTGAGGACACCGAAGCACTTTGTCCAAGAATCTACAGCTAGCTACAGGCAGCCAGGATCAGCCAAGAGTAGCGCAACAGGGAAGCCTCAGAACTCACCGGGTGAGGAGATCCCCAACTTGCTTCCAGGCCACCCGGATTTCCAGCATCTCTTGTGGATGGTACCTGGACTAAACCTGCTACTACTGCCAGTAAAAGTAACAGAGACTACGTACTGTGTGTCTGTCGGTTATTCCGCGCCGTCAGCTCTGCACCCCCAACGGCCTACCACCACCATAGACTACATTGGTTGCCTTGGGGTACTGCTCCACCCGTGGAGAGCGAAACCACCAAAGCTGCACTTCTATCATCCCAGAGGTCCCGCACTGCAGCATCGGCCACCAATAGCGGAATACCATAGGTGGTGTCACAACAACCATTCCTAAAACCGTATTCCCCAAACTTTTATTGACACCACCAGGGCCACGGAGCTGGGTCTCGGCCCCCGTGACTCCCCAGCAGAACTGTTAGCCCGGTTCTGAGTACCCCAGGGTCCTGGGGAGGGTGTGTCATTAGGAAGAATGTAATTAATGAGAATTGTTCCATGGTCTGTGGGTTTGTAGTGCCATACAAAGATTTTGCAAACAGGTTCATTGTTTCAGCGCGGGAATTGGAGGGGAAGATTGGGATCTGGAACCATTGCCATGGATTTTTCACTATATCATGGGAGGGGGGAAGGGGGAGGTAAAAAGCCACTCCTACATGATATAGCGATTCTAGCAAAAAATGTATAATGAGCCACTGGATCTCGGCTGAACCCCCATCCCTGAATGAGCTATTGCATAATATTAAACAGTTGCTACATCTGGAAAAATTGGAAGCTGAAAGTGTCAAGTCTACAGTTCTTCAATACGTGGCGGAGGTGCATTGAACAGAAATGCTCCCGGGATGAGATACGACAGAAAATTACCTTGTTTGTGCAGGCGGAATGGTATCTGATAAATTACCTTCAGGCAGGGACGGGGAACCATTTTTCTGCCGAGGGCCATTGGGAAATTTATACAATCCTTCGGGGCCGTACAAAATTATCAACTTGAAAATTACCCACTGTATTTGGTTAAACAATCAACTTACCCCTACTGTGGTGGCTGGGGCTTCTTCTCTTTGGAGTGGGTGATATTGATCATGTTGCTTCTCAACTGCTTTTCCAGGTTTGCTAAAGCCCTAGACATCACAGGAGAGGCTGGCACATATATCTCGCTGGTGGGCCGACACTGGGGCATAGAGATCACTGGAGAGCTGGATTTAAAGGGCAGACAGTCAGCAAAACGTGTCTGCCAGCCTGAGCACTGTGGTCCCCAGGAATCTGCCCGGGTGCTGCAAAAAAGTAATCGAGGGCCGCATTCGGCCCTGGGGCCTGAGGTTCCCCACCCCTGCCTTAGGGTGCTTTCACACTAGCGTTTTTTTCAAATCGCGGCAGATGCGGTGAAAAAAACGCATCTGCCACAATTACCGCATAACCGCGACACTTGCGGCAAGCCCCATGCAATGTCTATGGGGCTTGCCTTAAGGATGCGGCAAGTGCGGCAAGTGCGGTTTCGGCACTTGCGGCAGGTGCCGAAACCGCACTTGCCGCATCTGCCGCACCTTCACCGCAAGCCCCATAGACATTGCATGGGGCTTGCCGCAAGTGTCGCGGTTATGCGGTAATCGTGGCAGATGCGTTTTTTTCACCGCATCTGCCGAGATTTGAAAAAAACGCTGATGTGAAAGGGGCCTTAAGGGAACATTGAGGAGGTTAAAAGTCTACGATTCTGGAAGTGGGTCTTCCTAGTCAAGCAGAGGGGTGCACTTCAGTCTTGGGGGAGGGATGGGTTTGGGAGGGCATGTAGGACGTTTTGTAGGTGGGTTCCATACTCTGGTACATTAAGGGGTGATGTTGTGTTATATGATTGAGTGACAATTGTTACAATGGTACTGTATTTTGTATTTGCCTTGATTTCTTTGAAAATGAATAAAAATGATTTGTTAAAAAAGAGATCAGACTATAGCATAGGTTCACCTAGAGCAGGATAACAATCCTAGTCATACTACCATAGTATGGAATCAGGGCTGCCACTAGGAATTTTGGGGCCCCTCACTGGCAAAGGTTTGGCTCCCCCTGAGACTCCACCCAGCCTCATCCTCCACCCAAACCTATACACATTATATATATATATATATATATATATATATATATATATATATATACATTTTTTTTTTTTTTTTTTTTTTCTGAAATAATGACCTTTGGGTTTTCAATGACTGTAAGCCATAATCCTCAACATTAAAGGGAACCTGTTACCTGGATCTAGCCCTCTCTGGTATCACTAGCTGTCCCTGCACCTTCCTAGCTGTTCTCTAACCATCCCTCTCTGAGCTAAAGGGGCTCTATAACGATTTAGAAAAATGAATTTGAACTTACATATGCTCCCCATGTAGGAGACTGGAAAGGCGGGCTCCGGGCTCCATTAATCCCTCCTTGTGGTGTCCAAGAACGCCCGCTGGGCGTCATCCTTCTTGCTGCTTTACCGCCTCCATTTAGATTCTCCCGCCCTCTCATCCATTGTAGTGCGCAGGCTGGACCGTCATATCGACCCGGTGCATTATGGGCCTGATCACATGATCGGCCCGGTGCATTATAGGCCTGATCACATGATCGGCCCAGTGCATTATGGGCCTGATCACTTGATCGGCCCGGTGCATTATGGGCCTGATCACATGATTAGCCCGGCTTCAATATGCACATTGCACATGTGCAGAGCCAAACCGATCACGTGATCAGGCCCATAATGCACTGGGCTGATCAAGTGATCGGGCCCATAATGCATTGGGACGGATATGACGTTCCGGCCTGAGCATTACACTGGATGAGAGGGCGGGAGATTCCAAATAGAGGCGGCAAAGCAGCAAGAAGGATGACACCCAGCGGGGCTTGCTTGGACACCACAAGGAGGGATTCATGAAGCCCAGAGCCTGCTTTTCCAGTCTCCTACATGGGGACCATATGTAAGTTTAAATTAATTTTTCTAAATCGTTATAGGGCCCCTTTAGCTCAGAGAGGGATGGTTAAGGTACAGCTAGTGATAGCAGAGAGGGCTAGATCCAGGTGACAGGTTCCCTTTAGGGCCATTCCATGTCAAGTGAACCAATGATTATTACCTCTATATTTTTAATCCATTTGAGATTTTGTTATTTGATAGTAGCATGTCAGACAATGCACAATGTGAAGAGAAACATTTTTTAAAAAATTTATTTTTTTTTAAATGATTTTCAAAGTTCGAAAAAAGTGTGAATTTCGGTGTTGTCTGCCTTTACATTTCTCCTCATAACTCAGGCTAGAAATAAGATAGAGAGATATAATAAACACCATTCTACTCAGAATTGTACAGGCTTTCACCAGATATGTCACAAGAGGATCTTTGTTAATATTTTACCCATGCGATCGCAAACGCAAAATTTTAAAATGCATTTACGAAAAATCGGCATCATTAAAATATTTCAAAAACTGCCCATATGTCTGCTGTGCTCTTAGCCACATCTGTACCAAATTTCAAGTTGGGATCGCGATGGGATCATATTTTAAAATATTTTACTATTAATAGCGTCAATGGGTCATTCCATATCAAGTGATCTAAATATGAATATTTTTTTTTTACCTGATGTCTTTAGATTTTTTTACATTTTTTTAAATTTCAAGTACTACTTTATTTAATTACAAATTAAAAGTTTTGAATTTTTTTCTTAATCAGTTAATTTTTTACAGATATTTAAAGTTTTAAAAAAGTGTGAATTTTGGCCTGGTATGGCTTTACATTTCTTTATCTCAGGCTAGAAATAAGATAATGAATCGGGAGAGGCATCATTTTACTCAGAACGGTAACAGCTTTCATTTGATATGCCACAAGACTATATTTGTTTTATATTTTGTTTGGGAAAAATCAAATTCAAAATTTTGATGCGCAATTGTGAAATAAATGTTAGTTTGAAAATTGTGAAAAAATGCCTGTGTGTTACTTGTGTTCTAGGTTATATTTGTGCAGAGATTCAACTTGGGACCTCTCAAATTTATATATTTTTTATTTTATGGTTGTATGACCATACTTATTGGACTTATTGAATTTTTATTCAATAAGTTGTAATAACTCACACAACCATAAAATAAAAAATATATAAATTTGACAGGTTCCAAGTTGAATCTCTGCACAAACATACATTTACATGCAACAAAAAAGAAACACAAAAAACAAATCCCGTAAGTGCCAGGATAAATCCATCTTAATCATCAGAACACAACGCTCAGCATTTTCAACCTGAATACATTGAACAAACCAAAAGAAAAAAGGTGATCATATCCTCAAGTTTGATTAAACAAGATTAAAAGAACCAAAAATGTTAACCCCTATTTATACATGTAAATTTGTTTTCTATTATATCACTAAACATGTAATTTATTAAGTGTTTAAAGGGAACCAACCACCCCAAATGACCCCCCGGACACACATTTGCTGCAAGCGTTTTTGCTAAAAAAAACGCTTTTGTAGAAGTGAAGAAAGAGCTTTGTGAAGTTTATAACATTAGGACGAGTGGGCGTAACTTAGCTTGTTCTAAAGCCGAGATTCAGCTGCCAGTCATTCTCCTCTACCCCATCGCTGCAGTGAAGCCCAGCCCTTTCTTCTCGTCACAGCCTGGTGCACAGGATCTCATGCCCGTGCACACGTCATCAGCTAGAGCCGGGTCGCGAGCACACGCTCTGACTTCCTGCTCTCGGCTGTGCATTACACCAGGAAGTCAGAGCGTGTGCTCGCGACCTGGCTCTAGCTGATGACGTGTGCACGGGCATGAGATCCCGTGCACCAGGCTGTGACGAGAAGAAAGGGCTGGGCTTCACTGCAGCGATGGGGTAGAGGAGGATGACTGGCAGCTGAATCTCGGCTTTAGAACAAGCTAGGTTACGCCCACTCGTCCTAATGTTATAAACTTCACAAAGCTCTTTCTTCACTTCTACAAAAGCGTTTTTTTAGCAAAAACGCTTGCAGCAAATGTGTGTGCTGGGTGTAGGAACCCATATTAACAGTCCGGGGGGGTCATTTGGGGTGGTTGGTTCCCTTTAATAAGAATAGTACAGTAGTTAAATCATCATTCTATAAAACATGAACTAATCAAACAATTAATAGTACGTTTTTAAAGTAGCTTTTTATCATCAATTTGTCCCTTCTAGTGGGTGAAATGTAATCTTGTCCATAAGCGCTTACTAGCAATCGCCATTTCCTTTTGTGTCACAGTATGTACGGCCTGTCACTGTGTTCGGCTCCACCTGAGTTATTATCTGACTTTTGCGCACTTTTAAAATGTCTGGCTTTCTTGGATACACAAATGATGGTGCTGGACCAGAAGGATGCAATAAAGTCAATTCTACTTCTTCATTTTCACAATCTTTGGAGAGTACAGTAGCCGCCACCATCGCCAACCATATTCACAGGTCACATAGCCAGTTATGTCATCCATTGCCAATCTTGTGCCGCCTTCTACCACTCCATGGACTTCACTGTCTTTACTGAATGAAAAATGCTTGTTTTTATTTCTGTTTCACTACATGGAATGAAAGTGTGGGATTGCTGAGTCCCTTTGATGGGTTCTGCTTCCTGTAACCGATGTTTTAACAAACTCTCCTCCTCTTCGTAGTCCTGGTTTGTACAATATTCAATACAATATTGTTCATTCTCAGGTTGAGCCCTAACAAAGCTTTCTCCTATATGTCCTCTCCAGCTTCTAAGCTGTAACATATCAAAATAATACAGTAATGTCTAAAAATCATGGATTATTTGGTGAATACTTTTAGACCACAGGCTGAACAGATCTGAATTCAAGATTTTCGAATTGACACTATTATAGTTAAATATTTTAAAATATGATCCCATCGCGATCCCAACTTGAAATTTGGTACAGATGAGGCTAAGAGCATAGCAGACACATGGGCAGTTTTGGAAAATTTTAAATATGCCGATTTTTCGGAAATGTGTTTTAAAATTTTGAGTTTACAATCGCATGGGTACAAAATTAACAAAGATACTCTTGTTACATACCTGGTGAAAGCCTTGACAGTTCTGAGTAGAATGGTGTTTATTTTGCTTCTCTATCTTATTTCTAGCCCGAGATATGATAGAAAATGTAAAGCCAGGCCAAAATTCACACTTTTTTAAACCTTTAAAAATCTGTAAAAAATTAACTGATGAAGAAAAAAATTCCACACTTTTTATTAGTAATTAACTAAAGTTGTACTTCATATAGAACACTTCATAAATGTCATGTTTAGTGATATAATAGAAAACAAATTTACATGTATAAATAGGGGTTAACATTTTTGGTTCTTTTAATCTTGTTTAATCAAACTTGAGGATATGATCACCTTTCTTCTTTTGGTTTGTTCAATGCATTCAGGTTGAAAATGCTGAGCATTGTGTTCTGATAATTAAGATGTATTTATCCTGGCATTTACGGGATTTGTGTTTTGTGTTTCTTTTTTGTTGCATATAAATGTTTTATTCAATAAGTTGTAATAACTCATACAACCATAAAATAAAAAATATATAAATTTGACAGGTCCCAAGTTGAATCTCTGCACAAATATAACCAAGAACACAAGTAACACACAGGCATTTTTTCACAATTTTCAAACTAACATTTATTTCACAATTGCGCATCAAAATTTTGAATTTGCTTTTTCCCAAACAAAATATAAAAAAATATAGTCTTGTGACATATCAAATGAAAGCTGTTACCGTTATGAGTAAAATGATGCCTCTCCCGCTTCATTATCTTATTTCTAGCCCGAGATAAAAAAATGTAAAGCCATACCAGGCCAAAATTCACACTTTTTTAAAACTTTAAATATCTGTAAAAAATTAACTGATTAAGAAAAAAATTCAAAACTTTTAATTTGTAATTAACTGAAGTAGTACTTCAAATAGAAATTTTTTTTTAAAAATATAAAGACGTCAGGTAAAAAAAAATATTCATATTTAGATCACTTGATATGGAATGACCCATTGACGCTATTAATAGTAAAATATTTTAAAATATGATCCCATTGCGATCCCAACTTGAAATTTGGTACAGATGTGGCTAAGAGCACAGCAGACATATGGGCAGTTTTTGAAATATTTAAATGATGCCGATTTTTCGTAAATGCGTTTTAAAATTGTGCGTTTGCGATCACATGGGTAAAATATTAACAAAGATCCTCTTGTGACATATCTGGTGAAAGCCTGTACAATTCTGAGTACAACGGTGTTTATTTTGTCTCTCTATCTTATTTCTAGCCCTAGATATGATAGAAAATGTAAAGTCATACCAGGCCAAAATTCGCGCTTTTTTAAAATTTTAAAAACCTGTAAAAATTAACTGATGAAGAAAAAAATGCAAAACTTTTTTTTTTGTAATTAACTAAAGTTGTACTTCATGTAGAAAAAAATGTAAAAAAATCTGAAGACGTCAGGGAAAAAAATATTCATTTTTGGATCACTTGACATGGAATGACCCTTTAACATAAAAAAACGCTTGAAATAGATCACTCTGTTTGTAATAACCCCATATAATATATGCGTTTCACTTTTTGTATTGAATTACTGAAAAAAATAAACTTTTTGATGATATTCTAATTAATTGAGATGCATTAGTACATGATACTCACCACCACCAGCGGCTCCCTCCTTCAAATCCCGCCGGCACTCTGCGGTGACTTCCGGTTTATACTGCACATGTCAGCCTATCGAGGGCAGGCTCCAGATTTTTGTGGGCCAAGCCTCTATATAGCCCAGCACAGCCTCCATATGTTCCAGACTCTATATAGCCCTGCACAGCCACCTATATAATATATACACAGCTCAGCCTCCATATAGCCCAGCCTCTATATAGCCCAGAACAGCCTCCATATTATATATGCAGATGAGCCTCCATATAGCTCAGCCTCTTTATAGCCCTACACAGCCTTCATATTATATATACAGCTCAGCCTCCATATAGCTCAGTTTCCTGTTTGTACTGCACGGAAGCTGCTTTAGCGCCTGTGCAGTACAATCTTCATCATATAGGAAGTGTAGAGAGCTGGTCCCTGCAGCATTACCTTCACATAGCTGCGGCGTTGATGGACAGGAGAGGGGCCCCTCAAACGGATAGTGGGTGGGGCCCAGAGGAGATTGGCAGGAGAGGGGGCCCATAGAAGAGGGACAGGGCCCAGATAGGGCCCATCTCCTCACCTATCCTCCGGGCTCCCTCTCCTGTCAATTACCATCAGGCCCCTCACAGCTGTCACTGTAGTCATGCCCTGTCGGCGGCCCTATATGGAATAGTTTAGATCAAAGCATATCCAAGAGTGTGAATGGACCAGTCACAGTCTAGACCTACATGCCATTTAGAATCCGTTATACGATATGAAGATTGCTGTTCACAGACGCCTCCATCCATTCTCTCTGAGCTAGAGATAATTTGCAAAGAAGAAAGGGCAAAAATATCAGCCTCTAGATGTGCAGAGCTGGTAGAGACATTCCCCAAAAGTCTTGCCGCCATATTTGCAGGGGAAGGTGGTCCTACTCAGGGGGCTGGATACAAATCCACGTCATCATTTTCAGATTTATATTGTTAAAATATTTAGAATACCAGGTATCATTTCCTTTACACATCACAAATACTTGTTACTTAGTTTTGTTATATTGAATGATTACCATTTTATGATAGGAGGCCTCTATAGAGAGGTTGTGTTGTGATATAAACATTGCATTACTCTAGGTTTGAGAAAATTAGACAAAAAAGGAATAATAAAACTTTCTACCACCAGGGGGCAAGCAAAGACCAATAACATAACAATTCACACATAAAATATTTGCAGGTGTGGGATCATAAGAGAGGAATTCTCAAAAACCATAAATCTTGTAGATGTCACCTGCGATTTACAGGACCGGGTGTGATTTTAACAAATCTCATCTACAAGTTGGGGATTTTTCGTTCAGTCTGTTATCCTCAATACTGAAATTAAAGAAATGATAATAATAATAATAATAATAATAATAATAAATAATTTTAATATTAATTTAATGCTGTTTTAATGCTAATTTGCTGTGTGTAACTGTTATAAATATAATAATAATAATAATAATACCCCCAAAACTGAAGTTCAGCAAATTAATACAGGGGATTTAGTTCCTATACAAATCATGCTTGTACTGTAGATTTTAGTAATTTAGTTTTATTTAAAAACAATTTTATTATATAGGTAAGTGAGGTGGCTTTGGTGCACCCCTGTTTTGACCAAGGCTTTGGTGCAACGTTCTGCCCCTTTTATTACCAAACTCCAACTCCTCCCCTTATGATTACTGACAGTACTGTCTGATCGAAATCCCCAGCCAGGGCCGGCGTTAGCACCCGGCATACCCGGGCAAATGCTGGGGCCCAGGTGAAACTGAGGGGCCACCACCGCCTGCCCGCGCCGGTATTATTATTATTCTTTTACCGGCACGGTACGGTGCATACAGTTCATTAATAGTCTGACGCCGGCTGGCTGCCACCAGTCTCCGCTCTGCCCCCTCACTTCCTGTTCCTGCGGTCCACAGTGGGGAACGCACAGTGCACAGAAGACACTCGTCCTCATCATTCAATCAGACATCGGCTGGCAATGACTTGCTCAGCACTACAATAGAGCGCAGAGTGCAAGGTATGACAGATCTGCAGTGTTAAGGCCGCTTCACACGCTAGGATATCGTTAACAATATCCTTGAAACGTCACGGATTAGTGAACGTTCTAACAATATCGTTTGTGTGTCCTTGCATGTAAATGAACGATATAGGAAGAAAAAATCGTTGGAACGTTCATCCAAGATTTGAGATCCTGACCTCAAATCTATCGTTCGTCGTCCAATTAACGTCCTAGGAAGCAGCTACATGGTTCAGTGTGACACCTTTATGAACAATGTCGTTCAAAAATCTCCTATTCCTGCCGCTTTAAAAGATCGTTCAGTCCTTGCTCTCCTACTTAACTGGTGCGTTGCCGAGTGGGATATCGTTAACGTTATCCTTGTGTGTGACAACGCACTAACGATGTCGACTGGCTGCAATTGTGATTTAGTTATTGCCAACACCTGTTAGGTGCCACAGGTAAGTTACAGGTGCTGTTAATTACACAAATTAGAGAAGCATCACATGATTTTTCTAACAGTGCCAATACCTTTGTCCACCCCCTTTTTTATGTTTGGTGTGGAATTATATCCAGTTTGGCTTTAGGACAATTCTTTTTGTGTGTTTTCATTGACAACAAATTAAATAAAGATAATAATACGAAAGAATTTGTGATTGAAATCATTTTCAGGAAGAAACTGAGTATTATCTGACAGAATTGCAGGGGTGTCAATACTTTTGGCCACAACTGTATATAGCCTAGCACAACCTTCAAATAATATATACGGTCCAGCACAGCCTCCAAATATTATATACAACCTGCGACTTCTATATTATATATACAGCCCGGTAGTCTCCATATTGTATATACAGTCCAGCAGTCTTCATATTATATATACAGCCCGAAATGGCCTCTATAGTATATATACAGCCCACCCAGTAGCCACCCAGAAGCCCGCACCTTCTATATTATATTCATAAATCATGGTATGTGTTAAAGGGGCCCACTGAGACTGTTTCGCCCGGGGCCCACCAAAACCTAGAGCTGGCCCTTTCCCCAGCCCTTGCACACATTGACACTACATGGGCCAAGAGCTTACATCGTGATAGTGTATGCAGAATTATTATTTATTTTTAAAGCACCCTTATTTCTGGGGTGCTGTGCATGTGAAAAAGGGGGATACATACATAACACATTTATAAAAATGTTTAAGTAGACAGACAGGTACAGAAGGGGAGACCCTGCCCTCACAGAATTACAAACTATAAAGAATTGAGGGAAGAGGCAGAAGGTTGAGGCAGTTGCATCAGCTGTGGTGAAGTTAAAGGGGCTGCAGCGTCTCTGGTGGTGATGAGGGGGCTGCAGCGGCTCCAGTGGTGGTGAGGGGCTGCAGCGGCTCCAGTGGTGGTGAGGATGCTGCAGCGGCTCCAGTGTTGGTGAGGAGGCTGCTGCGGCTCCAGTGGTAGTGAGGGGCTGCAGCAACTCTGGTGGTGGTAAGGGGGCTGCAGCAGCTCCGGTTGTGGTGAGGGGGCTGCAGCATCCCTGGTGGTGGTGAGGGGGCTGCAGGGTCATTGCTGGCTGTTAGCGTTTTGAATAGATGAGTTTTCAAGATATGATTGGAGGGTCTGAATGCTGAAGATAAACAATTTGAGACACTGAGTTCCAGAGAATGAAAGATGCCTAGGAGAGATCTTAGCAGTCACAGAGTGTTGGCCTAATGCATATTGATCTGTATGTATTGCAACAACTATTGTTTGTTTAATATGATGTGATTTTATGTCTGCATGCATATTGTTCAGATGTCAACAAAGTTAAAAAAAAAAAAAAAGGTCCTCTGTCAGAGACAGGATGTCCCTCCCCCTGCTCCCTGCATGCACATTCTAGTGTGGAGCTGAAGCTGAAGGTCACAGCAGATCTCTCTCTCCCTCTCCAGAAACCAGATTAATCCTATTCTCATGTTATAAGCTGGATGTTGTTAATTCTGAATAAATGAACATTCTCTGTTGCTCGCTGTGGACATCACGCTGATTAACGCGCTGCTAACAGGTTATGGGCCCAGGAGTCACAGAAGTCCCAGACCTCCAGAGCACAGAGATAGAAAGACAACAGCAAACTGAGAAGAAGTAAAGATGGCCACTACCAGCAGCTCAGCAAAGTTTACAGTGCCAAGCCTGAATAACCAGAACTACCAATCCTGGAAGTTCAAGGTGAAGATGCTGCTGAAAAGAGAAGGTACGTGGAAATACACTCAGGAGCCCAAGCCTGACCCAGTACCACAGGACTGGCTAGAAATGGATCAGAAAGCACAGAGCACCATATCACTCAGCATAGAGGATGATCAGATCGTGCATGTGTGTAAGTGTGAATCTGCAAAGGAAATGTGGGAGCAGGTGCAGAAAGTACATGTGAGGATAAATCTAAGTAACAAACTCTATCTAATGAGAAAGCTATATCAGACTAAGCTACACAGTGACCAGGACATGCAGGACTACATTAGAAGCACTCTAGAGACCGTAGAGCGCCTGCGGGGCATTGGTGAAGATATGAAGGACTTCCATGTAGCAGCACTACTACTAAGTGGTCTCCCAGAAAGCTATGACACGCTTGTAACTGCACTAGATGCACGCCCAGATGATGAGCTTACATTGGAGTACGTCAGAGGAAAGCTTGTAGATGAATATAAGAGAAAGGCAGAAAGTGTGAGCAGCAAAGTATGCAACAAGGAAACTGCTTTACAAACACAAGATGAGCCCACCAGCACAAACCACCCTAAAGAAACACGTGAATGTTTTGTATGCAAGAAGCCAGGTCATTTAAAAGCTGAATGCAGAGTCTGGAAAGCTAAAATGAATCAGCTGAAGAAGCAAAACAGTAAACAAAGAGTTAAGAGTGCTGTATTTGAAAATAATGATTCTGTAAATACTGAGGCTGCATTCACATTAGTCAATGCATTTAAATCAAAGCATGCGTGGTGTATAGATTCTGGTGCAACCAGTCACATGACCAATAACAGAGACTTCTTTACTAAGCTTAACCAAAGCAAGTCAGAGAAAGTGATGATGGCGAATGGTCAGTGTATGAACTCAGAAGGCATAGGAGATGGTTATATTGATTGTAACATCTCTGCAACGCAAAGCAGAAGAATTCCTGTGAAGGATGTGCTATATGTGCCTAGTCTTGAAAGTAATCTATTATCCGTGAAAAAGATTACAAAACAAGGGAATGAAGTTACGTTTAAGCACGATAGCTGTATCATCTCAAAAGAGGGTCACACACTAGCAAAAGGAGAAATCAAAGATGAACTGTATCAGTTGAAATGTAAAGAGTGTGTTTGCACAGCTAAGCAAGAAATGCACAAGAACTGTATTCATGTATGGCACAGACAGCTTGCGCATAGAGACCCAGAAGCAATAAGAAAGTTATTCCAAGAACACTTAGCTGACGATATTACAATTGATCCATGTAACCAGACAATAAGGTGTACCAGCTGTATCAAAGGGAAAATGTCCAGAAAGGCCTTTCCTAAGAAAAGTACTACAAGAACAGAACAACCACTAGATTTAATACACACAGACATCTGTGGCCCAATGTGTATTCAGACCCCTGGAAAGAAGAGATATTTTCTTACATTCATTGATGACATTTCAAGATACACAGTTGTCTATCTACTTCACAGCAAAAATGAAGTTCCAGAGAAACTTGAAATATATCTAGCTGAAGTATATAACAAGTTTAGGAAAATGCCAAAAATTCTACGTGCAGATAATGGGACTGAATATACAAGTAATGAGACACAGAGCATTTTAAAGAGAAATGGAATCATATTTCAGACTACTGTACCATACAACCCTGAGCAAAATGGTGTAGCAGAAAGAAGGAACCAAACACTCAGTGAAAGCGGAAGGAGTATGTTATTTGATGCAAATCTGCCTACAGAATATTGGGGCGAAGCTATTATGACGGCTTGCTATCTTCAGAACAGACTACCAGGTAAAGCGGCAGAGAAAACTCCATTTGAGCAATGGAATAGTGCAAAGCCAAAACTACAGCACATAAGGATTTTCGGAAGCAAAGCATTTGCACACATTCCCAAAGAAAAACGAACTAAGTGGGAATCTCACGCTAAGGAAGGCATTCTGGTAGGTTTCAGTGAAACCCAGAAAGGTTATAGAATTCTAGACCCAGAGACAAACAAGGTCACAATAAGCAAAGATGTAGTGATTGATGAAAATTTTGTGTCACCCAAGTTTTGTGATATGACAGTAGTCCAGATGAAGCAACAACAACAATCTCAGTCACAATCACAAGACAACGAAAGGGAAAATGTAGAAGTCTGGCTAGATACTTCAACCACTAAAGGAACAACAAAAAGCCTAAGTGAACCTGAAATCAAACGATCGTCAAGATCAAACAAAGGAATACCAGCTAAACGTCTATCCTACATTGTCAAGACACTACCTGAGTCAGAGCCACAGTCATGGGATGGAATGCAAAAACTACCTGCTCATGACAGAAGCCAAAGGTGTATCAACGTCAATGGAATCATCCTACCTGAAACTGGAAGAAGATGACCTGTTGCCTAACAATGAGAAATATCGACAGGCAGTGGGGGCACTTCTATACATATCGACTATGACTTGACCAGATATCACAACAGCAGTTGGAATATTGTGCAGATATGTGGAGAAACCGCGCCAAAAGGACTGTAACGCCGTTAAAAGAGTTCTCCGATATTTAAAAGAGACACAAGTGGTCAATTTAAAATTATCTGCAGCAGGAAATCTAAAACTCACCGGCTATGCTGACGCAGATTGGGCTGGTGATTTGCATGATCGTAAATCCACAAGCGGATACGTATTTAAACTTGGAGAAAGTTCAATCTCCTGGTCTAGCAGAAAACAAGTATCTGTTGCTTTGTCATCCACAGAAGCTGAGTATGTGTCAGCAGCCTATGCAAGTCAGGAGATCATTTGGCTAAGACAACTGATGGATGATCTTGGTAAACCGTTAACTCAGCCAACGGTGATATATGAGGACAACCAAGGATGCATTAAACTTGCATGCAGTGAAAAGATCAGTGCTAGAACTAAGCACATCGACGTCAGATGTCATCATCTACGTGATTTGATAGATCGTGGCATAATTCAGTTTGTTTATTGTGAGACTGATAAGATGGTAGCTGACATTTTGACCAAGCCATTGCCACGACCTAGGTTCCAAGGATTGAGAACTGCTATGGGACTAACAGAATAAGTAGTTGTTGAGTGGGGGTGTTGGCCTAATGCATATTGATCTGTATGTATTGCAACAATTATTGTTTGTTTAATATGATGTGATTTTATGTCTGCATGCATATTGTTCAGATGTCAACAAAGTTAAAAAAAAAAAAAAAGGTCCTCAGTCAGAGACAGGATGTCCCTCCCCCTGCTCCCTGTGGAGCTGAAGCTGAAGGTCACAGCAGATCTCTCTCTCCCTCTCCAGAAACCAGATTGATCCTATTATCATGTTATAAGCTGGATGTTGTTAATTCTGAATAAATGAACATTCTCTGTTGCTCGCTGTGGACATCACGCTGATTAACGCGCTGCTAACACAGAGTGAGGAACATATGAGAGCAGAGGACAGAAGGAGGGTTGGTGGGTTTAGGAGGTATTGATTAATTCCAGGGCAGCCTCTAGGAATTTCAGGGTCCCTCACTGGCAATAAAGAATACACAATAGCAACTGCTGGCTGTATACACAGTAGAGACTGATGCTGGCTGTATACACAATAGAGAATACACAATAGAGACTGCTGCTGTCTGTACACATAATAGAAAATATGCATTAGAAACTGCTGCAGGCTGTATACACAATAGAAAATACACAATAGAGACTGCTGCTAGCTGTATACACAGTGGAGACTGCTGTGGGCCGTATACACAATGGAGACAGCTGTGGGCCGTATACACAATAGATGACTGCAAGCCATATGCGCAGCACAATAGATACTAGCAACTGTATACCGATTAGAGGCTGCCGGCCTTATACAAATTAAAGGCTGCCTGCCGTATGCACATTAGAGACTGCTGGCTCTATATCTTGTATACATAACACTATATTGTACACACAGGTCCACACTATATATATACAGACAGGGCAGCCACTAGGAATCTCAGGGCCTTTCACTGGCAAATATTTGGGGCCTCCCTGAGACTCTGCCCAGCCTCCACCCCAGTTCTGCCTCCATCCAGGCTCCGTAAACATGTACAATAAAATGATATGGAGGCGCAATGTGTATACCTTTCTTTCAAAGTGGTGCTTATTACAGTGTTGATGCACTCACCTTTGCAGGTTTTGCCAATCCCTGCATAACCCTGGTGACAGCGCCTGGTAGTCGGGCTTAAGCTGATCTCCAGTCCCCAAGGGTGCCTTAACTGCCAGGGGGTTCTTCACCACACCGCCTGCAGGCTCCGAGAGGTTAATCCTACTCCTCCGGCTTCCCCCGCTGGTCACATGATCGGAAGGACTGGAACTACGTCATCAAATAGTCCTCTAGCTTTCTGTTCATTGCCCCAGCAACGCCAGGTCCTATTGTGCTGCAATACAAGCTGCTTCTGCCGCTACTACTCAGGTGAGGAAACAGATTTTCAATTACAAAAAACAGCCGTCTAATGGAACGCTAAGTATTACATGACGCAAGATTATTAACAGTCACAGACCTTTATTGTTCCTCCACTGCCCACTACGTGTTTCAACGGTCCCAAACCGTCTTCCTCAGGTGGAATGCTGACCTGAAGAAGACGGCTTGGGACCGTTGAAACGCGTAGTGGGCAGTGGAGGAACAATAAAGGTCTGTGACTGCTAATAATCTTATATCCTGCAATACATAGCGCTCCATTAGACCGCTGTTTTTTGTCCATCCAGGCTCCAGCACAGCTCCGCCTCCACCAAAACATACATATATATATATGTATATAGGCTCATACAGTTTATGCAGGGCTCATACAGTGTGTGCAGGGCTCATACAGTGTGTGCAGAGCTCATGCACTGTGTGTGTGTGGCACCCGACACAACACCTGACACTGCACTAGCACCCCTAGGCCAGAATGGGGAGCTAAAGCAGCTCCCTTATATACTCTGGTGTCCAGAGGAAGTAGTTCAGTTCCTGGGAGAACTGAGGAAGAGAGACTGTAGTGTAAAGAGGCTGCTTCAGGTTTCTCTACAGTCTGCTCCTCGATTCCAGGCCTAGCCAGGGTCTGAGGGAAGGAGCACAAGAAACAGAGACACACATCTGGGAGAATGAGAGACTTCACAACTCGCCCCGGAGGAGCGCACAGACCGGATACCGGATCTGAAACTGTGACTGACACACGCAGCACAGTAAACACCGGGATAGTGAAGGTTGTAGATCTACACTGTACCTCAGCAAAGCAACACGGCGGCGTCAGAAGCACACAGAAAGATTCAAGTTGCCTAGCAAAGGGGGTACCTGTGAGAAGAGATAGTGCCAGCAGCACAGCTAAAGCAGCCGCAGGGCCACACACACAGCACAGCAGTGGGAAGCTGAGGACCCGGGACAGGGTGGGAGCAACCCGGCCCCTGTACAGACTCCGTGGACAGTTCTCTGCTAAAGAACATCTGCAGTAAAGCCTTGGAAAACTTCAAAACCGTGAGTGTGTGTGATCCTTGTACTCGAGCCCTACTTTCCCTCACAAGCAGCCACCGTCTCCACTATCATCCCTAACCTTCAAGATCTATAGCATCCACCATAGACTTTAACTATCACTGCCCCTGGGAATCAGGCTCTACCTGCGGAGAGCCGTTCCATCTCCAGCCGCCAAACATCATCCCCGAAGATTCTGCAGCAGCGGTGGTCACCCTGACCACAACCCGTGGGTGGCGTCACGACAAACTCCCCTGTAAATATCCCCCCATTTACTTGCGGAACCCGGGACACGGTCCGGACCAGGACCTCCGTGACATCCCCAGCAGTAACCTGGTCCGGCACCGAGTACCCCGTCCCAGTGGGCTCCACATGTGCAGAGCTCATACACTGTGTGCAGAGCTCATACACTGTGTGCAGGGCTCATACAGTGCGTGCAGAACTCATGTGGAGCCCACTGGGACAGGGTACTCTGTGCCGGACCGGGGTATCACAGGGGTTATCACAGCGGTCTTGGTCCGGACTGTGTCCCGAGCCCACAAGTAAAGGGGTTATTTACAGGGCTAGTCATGACGCCACCCATGGGTTGTGGTCAATGGGGACCACCGCTGCTGCTTGCTTCTGCTAGGAGGATGGATGGTGCTACAGCCGGATGGATGAGCCCGACGTGGGTTGAGCTACTCCTGACATGGTAGAATGATGATTAAGGTGCAGGAAGGAGACTCAGGAGATCAAAGCAGGGTTACTGGGTCTTTACTTCAAGTTCAGTTGGTTTACAAAGTTGTTTCAGCTTCTCACAAGTTAACAAAGTACTTTCACCGTTCAGTTAGCTCTGCTGCAGCCAGGTTCCTGCCTTGAGACCCGTCTCCTGCTTAGTACCGTTCAGGCCCTTTTAACTCCTCTTGTCCCCATGTGGTGTATGGTAAGTCGCTCGGGCTCACTATGGCTTCACCCTGTGTGTGGGTATCTAAGCTCTAGAGCCCTATGTGTCACAATACCTCCTGCACTTGTGTTAGGATCGCTGACGTGGAGTCAGAGTTCCCCGCCGGAATGTCTGTGAATCCTGCGTGTAGCTGCGGTCACCTCAGAGCCGACTCTCTGGTCCCGGCCTAGCCTCCAGTGTCTTTATCCTTCAGAGGTCCACCAGGCTCCTTCCTACCCGTGTGACTACGGCGTACAAAAGGGGATCCCCTCCTTCAGACTTTCCCTGGCACCGCTGCTGGATCCAGCTGCACTGGTCCAGTGCTCAGCTCTCCTTGGTCTTTACATCTCAGCACTCATTGGCCTACTGTGGAGCCCACTGGGACGGGCTACTCGGTACCGGACCGGGGTATCACAGCGGTCCTTGGTCTGGACCGTGTCCCGAGACCACAAGTAATGGGGGTATATTTACAGGGGAGTTTGTCGTGACGCCACCCACAGGTTGTGGTCAGGGTGACCACTGCTGCTGCAGAACCTCCGGGGATGATGTTTGGCAGCTGGGGATGTAATGGCTCTCCGCAGGTAGAGCTTGGTTCCCCGGGGCAGAATTAGTAACAGTCTATAGATGGTGCTATGGATATAGCAGGATAGGGGTAGTAGTAGAGATGATAGCTGCTTGTGAGGGAACGCAGGATTTGAGCACAAGGATCACACAAACGCACGGTTTTGAGTTTTCCAAGTCTTTACTGCAGATGATGTTGTTAGCAGAGTACTGTCCACGAGTCTGTACCGGGGCCGGGTAGCTCCCACCATGACGGGTCCTCAGCTTCCCTCTCCTGCGCTGTGTGTGTGGCCCTGCTGCTTCTTCAGCTAGGCTGCTGGCCCTGTCTCTCCTCACAGGTACCCCCTTTGCTAGGCAACTTGAGTCTTTCCTCTGTATTTCTGACCCCGCCGTGTTGCTTCGCTGAGGTGCAGTGTAGATATATAACCTCCACTAGTCCAGTGTTTACTGTGCTGCGTATGTCAGTCACAGTTACGGATCCGGTCTGTGCGCTCCTCCGGGGCGAGTTATGAGGTAACTCAGTCTCCCAGATGTGTTCTCCTGTTTCTCTTACTCCTTCCCTCAGACCCTGGCTAGACTGGAAGTGGGTAGCAGGCTGTGGAGAGGCCTAAGGCAGCCCCTTTACACCACCAGTCTTTCTTCCTCAGTCCTCCCAGGGACTGAACTAACTCCAACTGACTGTCACTGCCACTCTGAGGTAAACAACATTAGCTCCTCCCACCACTCTGCTCTTCCCCACTTCCTCTCCACACCAGAATATATAGGGAAGCAGCTTTAGCTCCCCTTCTGGCCTGGAGGCGCTAGTGTAGTGGTTTGTGTGGGGAGTTAACCCTTTGTGGCGTTACTGTGGCACATTGACCCCTGGGGTGCCACACTACTACTTAACACTTCCTAGTTTTCCCCTTATGTGCCTGGTCCGTCACCTTGCCTACGTTAGACCCACTGTGACTGGCCCTACCACCCCTTGCCCGCCTAGAGTCCCGGGCCCGGGTTGGGAGTTGTATTCTGTGGGTGTGTTTTGGGGTGCTTTTGTTTTAACTGACTACCCTCTGCTTGACTGCAGTTCCCTCTTGTTGCCACCCTGTACACGGGGGTGCCACACTCATACGGTGTGTGCAGGGCTCTCATAACAGTGTGTGCAGGGCTCATACAGTGTGTGAGTGGGCTCATATAGTGTGTGCAGGGCTCATACAGTGTGTGCAGGGCTCATACACTGTGTAGAGCTCATACGGTGTGTGCATGGGCTCATACAGTGTGTGCAGGGCTCATACACTGTGTAGAGCTCATACGGTGTGTGTTCAGGGCTCATACACTGTGTAGAGCTCAATCCGGTGTGTGCAGGGCTCATACGTGTGTGCATGTCTCATACAGTGTGTGCATGATCTCATACAGTGTGTGCATGGCTCATACAGTGTGTGCAGGGCTCATACGGTGTGTGCAGGGCTCATAACGTGTGTGCAGGGCTCATACGTGTGTGCAGGGCTCATACACTGTGTAGGCTCATACGTGTGTGCAGGGCTCATACACTGTGTAGAGCTCATACGGTGTGTGCATGGCTCATACAGTGTGTGCAGGGCTCATACGGTGTGCGCAGGCTCATACGGTGTGTGCAGGGCTCATACAGTGTGTGCAGGGCTCATACACTGTGTAGAGCTCATACGGTGTGTGTGCAGGGCTCATACACTGTGTAGAGCTCATACGGTGTGTGCAGGGCTCATACGGTGTGTGCATGGCTCATACGGTGTGTGCAGGGCTCATACGTGTGTGCATGGGCTCATACGGTGCGTGCAGGGCTCATACGGGTGCGTTGCAGTAGGCTCATACGGTGTGTGCAGGGCTCATACGGTGTGTGCAGGCTCATACGGTGGTGCATGGCTCATACATGTGTGCAGGCCTCATACAGTGTGTGCAGGGCTCATACAGTGTGTAGAGCTCATACAGTGTGTGCAGGGCTCATACACTGTGTAGACCTCATACAGTGTGTGCAGGGCTCATACAGTGTGTAGAGCTCATACAGTGTGTGCAGGGCTCATACACTGTGTAGAGCATCATACGGTGTGTGCAGGGCTCATACACTGTGTAGAGCTCATACGGTGTGTGCAGGGCTCATACGGTGTGTGTGCGAGGGCTCAATCCAACTGTGTAGAGCTCATACCAGGCTTGTATATGTGCAGTCTCTGGATCTTCATTTCGTCGACGGTGTTTCTATGTGTTCAGTGGCTCCATACACTGTTGTAGAGCTCATACAGCGTGTAGCAGGGCACACAATACGGTGTTGTGCAGGGCTCATACACTGTGTGAGGTAGAGCTCATACAGCCAGTGTCAGGGCTCATACGGGTTGCGGTGTTGCATGGCATCATACAGTAGTGTGCAGGGCTCATTTACAACTGTGAGAGCTTCATACGTGTGGTGATGGAGGGTCTTTATATTAACTGTGTACAGCTCATACGGTGTGTGCAGGGCTCATACATGTGTGAGAGCTCATACGGTGTGTAGAGCTCATACGGTGTGTGCAGGGCTCATACATGTGTAGAGCTCATACGGTGTGTGCAGGGCTCATACACTGTGTAGAGCTCATACGGTGTGTGCAGGGCTCATACAGTGTGTGCATGGCTCATACATGTGTAGACTCATACGTGTGTGCATGGCTCATACAGTTCATCCATGTGTGACCAGGCGCGGCCGCTCCTTCGGCATTAGTGCACATCACCGCTGCGGCTGCATTGACTCATCTGATTCCTTTAGGGGCAGGGAACATGTACAGTTTTTGACAGGTCCCTCCCTGTAGCAACTTTGGGCATTGTCAATCAATGGGCGTGTCTAACAGCCTAGGCGGAGTAGGTTTTTTATCATAGCGTCAAAAAGGGGCGGTCTACACGTGCTGTCACTCAAGAGAAGCCGGAAGTGGGGCAAACAGTCTAAAAAACACTCACTGCTTTACTGTCAGAACGCCGGAAGTGGGGCATAAGGACCGGAAACGCAGGGTTCTAAGCTCGTGGGTTGGTTGCTAGGTGCTGACAGGAAGTGGGGAGGTGGGGGAGGGTGACAGATGATGGCAGCTGTGGCCGGTTGGGATGGGATGCGGAGTCCCGGGCTCCCGGTGTGCCTCCTGGTTCTCGTGTTGTCCTCGGTGTTCCCCGCTCACATTAAGAAGGAGATGGAGGAAAGTCCGGACATGTACAGCCATTACTACCACCATCCGGAGCTGAGCGAGCGGCTGCACTCCCTGTCTCTGGAGTACCCGGGGCTGTGCCGGCTCTCCAGCCTCGGCATGTCGGTGCAGGGCCGGGAGCTGTGGGTGATGCGGGTGACCGCGGACCCGGAGGCGGCTTCCCCGGACCGGCCGCAGTTCAAGTATGTGGGGAACATGCACGGGGACGAGGCGGTGTCCCGCCAGGTGCTGGTCTACCTGCTGCAGCTGCTCCTGGAGGACTACGGCCGCGACCTGCGGGTCACCCGGCTCCTCAACACCACCGACATCTACATCGTGCCCAGCCTCAACCCGGACGGCTTCGAGACGGCGCAGGAGGGCGACTGCCCGGGAGAGAAGGGCGGCCGGGACAACGCCAAGCACCTGGACCTCAACCGCAACTTCCCCGACCAGTTCACCAGCAAGACGGAGCCCGACCCAGGACAGCTGCCCGAGGTGGTGGCCATGATGAAGTGGATCCAGGAGAACCGGTGAGGAGGCCACAGGGGGCATAGTGCCCACAGGGGGTGCTGGTGAGGGGGCATAGTGCCCACAGGGGGTGCTGGTGAGGGGGCATAGTGCCCACAGGGGGTGCTGGTGAGGGGGCATAGTGCCCACAGGGGGTGCTGGTGAGGGGGCATAGTGCCCACAGGGGGTGCTGGTGAGGGGGCATAGTGCCCACAGGGGGAACTGGTGCCAGCAGGAGGGGCTGGTGGGGAGGGGGGCATAGTGCCAACAGGGGAAACTGGTGAGGGGGCATAGTGCCCACAGGGGGAACTGGTGCCAGCAGGAGGGGCTGGTGGGGAGGGGGGCATAGTGCCAACAGGGGGGACTGGTGAGGGGGGCATAGTGCCCACAGGGGGAACTGGTGCCAGCAGGAGGGGCTGGTGGGGAGGGGGGGCATAGTGCCAACAGGGGAAACTGGTGAGGGGGCATAGTGCCCACAGGGGGAACTGGTGCCAGCAGGAGGGGCTGGTGGGGAGGGGGCATAGTGCCAGCAGGAGGGGCTGGTGGGGAGGGGGGCATAGTGCCAACAGGGGGGACTGGTGAGGGGGCATAGTGCCCACAGGGGGAACTGGTGCCAGCAGGAGGGGCTGGTGGGGAGGGGGGCATAGTGCCCACAGGGGCGCTGGTGCCAGCATGAGGGGCTAGTGAGGGGGGGCATAGTGCCCACAGGGGGAACTGGTGCCGGCAGGAGGGGCTGGTGTGGAGGGGGGCATAGTGCCCACGGGGGGGGGCTGGTGCCAGCATGAGGGGCAGGTGGGCCCAGGAGCATGGTGGGGTGCCCAGAGCGAGGGCTGGTGGGCCCAGGAGCATGGTGGGGTGCCCAGAGGGAGGGCTGGTTGGCTCAGGAGCATGGTGGGGTGCCCAGAGGGAGGGCTGGTTGGCTCAGGAGCATGGTGGGGTGCCCAGAGGGAGGGCTGGTTGGCTCAGGAGCATGGTGGGGTGCCCAGAGGAGGGCTGGTTGGCTCAGGAGCATGGTGGGGTGCCCAGACGTAAGGCCGGTGGGCTCAGGAGCATGGTGGGGTGCCCACAGGGAGGGCTGGTTGGCTCAGGAGCATGGTGGGGTGCCCAGAGGGAGGGGAGGTTGGCTCAGGAGCATGGTGGGGTGCCCAGAGGGAGGGGAGGTTGGCTCAGGAGCATGGTGGGGTGCCCAGAGGGAGGGGAGGTTGGCTCAGGAGCATGGTGGGGTGCCCAGAGGGAGGGCCGGTTGGCTCAGGAGCATGGTGGGGTGCCCAGAGGGAGGGCCGGTTGGCTCAGGAGCATGGTGGGGTGCCCAGAGGGAGGGCCGGTTGGCTCAGGAGCATGGTGGGGTGCCCAGAGGGAGGGCCGGTTGGCTCAGGAGCATGGTGGGGTGCCCAGAGGGAGGGCCGGTTGGCTCAGGAGCATGGTGGGGTGCCCAGAGGGAGGGCCGGTTGGCTCAGGAGCATGGTGGGGTGCCCAGAGGGAGGGCCGGTTGGCTCAGGAGCATGGTGGGGTGCCCAGAGGGAGGGCCGGTTGGCTCAGGAGCATGGTGGGGTGCCCAGAGGGAGGGCCGGTTGGCTCAGGAGCATGGTGGGGTGCCCAGAGGGAGGGCCGGTTGGCTCAGGAGCATGGTGGGGTGCCCAGAGGGAGGGCCGGTTGGCTCAGGAGCATGGTGGGGTGCCCAGAGGGAGGGCCGGTTGGCTCAGGAGCATGGTGGGGTGCCCAGAGGGAGGGCCGGTTGGCTCAGGAGCATGGTGGGGTGCCCAGAGGGAGGGCCGGTTGGCTCAGGAGCATGGTGGGGTGCCCAGAGGGAGGGCCGGTTGGCTCAGGAGCATGGTGGGGTGCCCAGAGGGAGGGCCGGTTGGCTCAGGAGCATGGTGGGGTGCCCAGAGGGAGGGCCGGTTGGCTCAGGAGCATGGTGGGGTGCCCAGAGGGAGGGACGGTTGGCTCAGGAGCATGGTGGGGTGCCCAGAGGGAGGGACGGTTGGCTCAGGAGCATGGTGGGGTGCCCAGAGGGAGGGACGGTTGGCTCAGGAGCATGGTGGGGTGCCCAGAGGGAGGGCCGGTTGGCTCAGGAGCATGGTGGGGGGCCCAGAGGGAGGGCCGGTTGGCTCAGGAGCATGGTGGGGGGCCCAGAGGGAGGGCCGGTTGGCTCAGGAGCATGGTGGGGGGCCCAGAGGGAGGGCCGGTTGGCTCAGGAGCATGGTGGGGGGCCCAGAGGGAGGGCTGGTGGGCCCAGGAGCATGGTGGGGTGCGAACATGTCCCACATAGGTCAGCACTGCCATTAAACCCCTATGGGCCCACATGGGACGCCAGGGGCTCTGAGCGGAGCTCTGAATAAGGCCCTGCTGTCTATAAATCCCCCCCCCATTGTCTTTCTGCACTTGTCATTTAAGCTGACACATGACCGCTTAGGCTTACCTACTCCCACCTGTTAAGTGATCCCATCAGGGCTTTTGTCTGCTCCCCCCTCTTCCCCAAATGAGATTTGGAGGTATGTGTCACTGGGGACCATTGATCTTAATGTTGCAGACTCTGTGTGCTGTGTTGTGCATGTTCTTTAGACGTTTATGTCTACTGAAGGCAGACAGCCTGACATGGTAGATTGCTTCAGACTGTTCACCACAAGTAGATGTGTACACCCGAAAAAAGTGCACGACAGACACATTGTGACTCCGTCTGCAACACTGCAAAGTTAACTGCCCCATCGGCACATATAACCAAATCCCGTTTTGTGGGGGGTTGGACACAAGTCCAGATGGGACACCTGAATATATAGGAGAATCCTTAGATCCCAGAATCGCTGTTCTAAGGGGTTAAGCTGCTGGGATCGGCGCTGGCTCGAAGGGCAGCATGTATCGGCGGGGTCTGCTGTGTCGGGGTAATGTCCACAATTAATATTTGGTGTCTCTCTGACACTGTGTTTTCAGTGAGTGTGTTTTCTTCGAGCTCCAGCAAAGTGGATGATGAGGTTTATAGAAGCCTCACTTACATCTGCTGTGACTTTAGTTTCTCTTTTACGTGGAGTAATCTGAGCTGGACAGCGATTTCTGTGTCTCTCTTGCATTAAATACAAGTTTTATTTGTGGATTTTCCCCATGGGCTTGAACAAGATGCAGAAAATACATATTGGTGTCTTTATTGCGTTTTTGAGGCGGAAAACTACTAATCATGTGTAATCCGCACAAGATTGAATCAACAAAACTTTATTAAATTAATCATATTTGCAAACCTTGGATATCTGGACAAGAGAAACATCATAATTGGAATTAAGGCTACTTTCACATTGCGTTCTTCCACCCATTCTGTGGTGCCTGAAAAAGGAACTTCGGATGTGTAAGCCGACATGGCCATTGACTTTAATGGTGCAGATGGAGTTAACATGTGCTCTGTCCTACACCATTTTCAGGAGTATACATTTTCTGCAGGCGGACACTCATACGCAGTCTACTATGTGTGGCAGTCCGCCTGCAGAGCACATGTACTCCCGAAAATGCTGCAGGACAGAGCACACATTGACTCAGTCTGCACCATTAAAGTCAATGGCCATGTCGGATTATACATCCGAAGCCCCTTTTTGAGACGTGAGCCCTGACGGGACCACAGAACAGGCAGCAGAACTCAATGTGAAAGTAGCCTAAATGAAAGGGGTCCTTCTACCTGATAAGATAGTGGCACACTTGTAGTGGAGGCTGCCCTCTAGGACCTGATCATCAATTGAATAAATAAGGGTTCACGGTGCTGATTTAGCACTGGGTCTGAGGATCCCGTAGGAATCGTATCTTAGGCTTAATGACTTGTGTGAAAAGGGCAAGATTTTGTTTTTCACTGTGATATAAAAATCACTATCAAAAATTGCTGAAAACACATTTACCAGCTTTGTTGGAGGTGTGTTCTTGAGGTAGGCACAATGTTCCATGTGTGGTGGAGCTGCCCCCTAATCGGCGACTTTTGGTCAAGGGTATTTCATAACTACAATCTGGTCTCAGGTAAATGCCTGGTGGGTTCCCCTGAGATGGCCCTGCTCTCTCTGCTCCCTGGTTCATGGAAAAGCCAAAAGACAGATATCCTCCGCTTCTGCCTTAGCGCAGCCCGCAACGTGATTCCCCGACACTGGAGAGAGCAATCGTCCCCTACTATTCTGGAATGGTACGCCGAGGTGGAAACCCTCCGACGGTACGAGGAGATCTCTGCTGACTTCTCCCAGACTCAGCAAATATATATATCCACCTGGTCAGAGTGGATCCTGTTTAGAGACGCTCCTAACTTCAGAGACCTGCTTTCCTGAAGATGGACGCACCTGTACGACCTTCTGCCCCCATTGAACTCCGTATGAAGGCACGTGATGCCCTGAGTATAATATAATACAATCCCTTTCTCTACCCATCAACTTTCTTCTTGGTTTTACTCTCTCACTTGGAACTTTACTCCCTTTCCCCTTCCTCTGCTTACTTTCCCCATCTCCCTCCTTATCCTTTCCCCCTATCTTTTCTTTTTAGGTGGATGATTTCAGGATGCAAATTTCAAATTGCATACGGTGTTAAAGTATTTTTGTTAAACCCCATCTCCTGTTGAGAGGGGATTCCCCTCCTCCGTTTCCGAGGAAGCGAAGAGGGGATATATTTTAATTGTGGAAGAGGTGTTCTCATGGACCACAGAGGTCTATGAATACTGGACTGAGCTGTGTAGGTTATTGTTTAGACTGTTACCTATGATTTCCCTCCACGTAAACTTTTAATATACGTGACTGTGGTTTAATGTGATGTTGTTATATTGAAAAACCTAATAAAGACATATTTAAAAAAAAAAAACAAATTTACCAGAAAAACAATATTAAAAATATTTTTGTAATTTTGTTAAATCGATAAAATTCCAAAGTTCTAGTAAAAACAAACCATATTGACCATTGTGTCTTATTAAGCAATCCTTCTGTTCTCAAGAGCAGAAGGATTTTTAATTCTCTAGTTTTTTGCTCGTTGCTTAGGTCACCGGCCACCTCTGCAGTCTGATCAAAGGTGGCTGATCTGGTAGGTGAGGAGCTCACGCTTGGGATCTCTTGAATCCCACCAGTCTCTGTATCGCTGCACTGCCCATTGTGCAGAGGTAAAACTACCACTGTCTATAAAAATTGGAACATGCAAGGAGCTCGCCGGCAAGCAGAGGAGCGGTGATATGAGTATACCCCAGTTAAACACCATTTTCTGTAGACCGGTAAGGCGGTGTTCACACACGTAGCATTCATGCTATTTATTTCTACAGTATAAATGCATTCAAAACTCCAATTTTTTTTTGGAAGCAGTTTTTCACTTTCTCATTGTTTTTTATGGGTGAAAACACTCTGAAAGAACTGACATGTTGCAGATTAAAAAATGCTGCAATTCTCAAATTCAGCGGGGGGGGGGGACACGTGCTTGAGATTTGTGAAATCTAGAATTTGCTGGCAATGTAGAACAGTTATTAATTTTCATTAAAACAGCAAAAATGCTCATACGAGACTTATGAGTTGAAGAAAATTACCTACGGTAGTTAATACAGCTGAAAAAGACATGTCTTAAAGTTTAACCGAGAACAAACTATTTTTGTAAGTTTCTTCTTTGTATTTTCTTGGAGGGAACATAAATCGTCCACATGTTTGCTGCAGCTCATGGGCGTCAGCGTCTCTTAATAATTATAGCCTCCAATATCCACCCTCTTGGCGTTATGTGAACCAGTTTATGCCAGAGCTATTCGAAATTGACATGTTGGAGAAACCTCCTTTTAGTCGATGATTTTGTAGGAGTTATCTGGGATTCTGGTCAGTTTGCTGCAGCAATGATGTCCTGTGCACCTATATAACCGCTGCAGCCAATCACTCGTCCCATGCTGGCACCTGACATCCAGCCTTGTAGCCCTCTGGCTGACGGCTCCTCACCCTGGCTTCTCATACCTTCTCTCCTCACCCTGGCTTCTCATACCTTCTCTCCTCACCCTGGCTTCTCATACCTCCTCTCCTCACCCTGGCTTCTCGTGCCTTCTCTCCTCACCCTGGCTTCTCGTGCCTTCTCTCCTCACCCTGGCTTCTCGTGCCTCCTCTCCTCACCCTGGCTTCTCGTGCCTCCTCTCCTCACCCTGGCTTCTCGTGCCTCCTCTCCTCACCCTGGCTTCTCGTGCCTCCTCTCCTCACCCTGGCTTCTCGTGCCTCCTCTCCTCACCCTGGCTTCTCGTGCCTCCTCTCCTCACCCTGGCTTCTCGTGCCTCCTCTCCTCACCCTGGCTTCTCGTGCCTCCTCTCCTCACCCTGGCTTCTCGTGCCTCCTCTCCTCACCCTGGCTTCTCGTGCCTCCTCTCCTCACCCTGGCTTCTCGTGCCTCCTCTCCTCACCCTGGCTTCTCGTGCCTCCTCTCCTCACCCTGGCTTCTCGTGCCTCCTCTCCTCACCCTGGCTTCTCGTGCCTCCTCTCCTCACCCTGGCTTCTCGTGCCTCCTCTCCTCACCCTGGCTTCTCGTGCCTCCTCTCCTCACCCTGGCTTCTCGTGCCGCCTCTCCTCACCCTGGCTTCTCGTGCCTCCTCTCCTCACCCTGGCTTCTCGTGCCTCCTCTCCTCACCCTGGCTTCTCGTGCCTCCTCTCCTCACCCTGGCTTCTCGTGCCTCCTCTCCTCACCCTGGCTTCTCGTGCCGCCTCTCCTCACCCTGGCTTCTCGTGCCGCCTCTCCTCACCCTGACTTCTCGTGCCGCCTCTCCTCACCCTGGCTTCTCGTGACGCCTCTCCCTGCTGTCACACATTTTTGGTTACTGATGGCTGAATCTATATTTTATCCACTTTGTTTTTAAGAGAAATTTGCTGTGTAAATTACCAAGTACTAAAAGACTGCATTTAACAAATGCTAATCAGAATGTGATATCAGTGAGCCTGACTGTACAGATCATATTCTCCGGCTGGAATATGGGGCCTGATTCATCATTTGTTTTTTTTGTTTTTTTTTTTTTAAACCACTTTATTCTTTTTTTGTGTCGCTGACATTTATTGTGCTGTATTTAGCAAAATGATACACATGGTTTATGAATTTAGGATCTCTTAGATCCCACCAGTCAAAAAAGGGGCTTCTTTCATGTTATTAACCATTTTGGGGACATTTTTAAAATGTCAGAGGATAAAACCTTATGAGAAAGCTGCATAAAAATATAGCACTTAGCAATAGGAGTAAAATTGCGCTACATTAAGCAAATTTTTAAAAAGTCACAATTGATGAATCATCCAAAAATATCTCAAGTTATTAAAGGGAACCTGTCAGTTCGTTTTAGCCCCCTATTCTACCATTACCTGTCACTGCACCTTGCTAGCTCATTCCTAACCATCTATCTCTGACCTAAAACTGCGCTATAAAGTTTCTGAAAAATGATTTAACTCACTTACATTGAGTCTAACATGGGAGTCTATGGGGCTAGATTGCCCCGATCTGGGAGAATCTGGGAACCCGACGCCAGCTGCTGAAGTTCAGCGTGAGCTACGCTGAACTTCAGCACCAGGGAGCTGTCCCCTGTGAAGCAGTTCAGCACCATTTTGCAGGGGACAGCTGAGCTCGGCTGCATCCGGCTACAAACAGGACCGAAGGGCATATTAGCCCTCCGGTTCTGTTTGCAAATCCGTTCCTGGGCTGTCAGGTTCACCCCTGACAGCCCTGGGTCGGATTTAACCGTGGTGTGAAGCCAGCGTTACATTCTATACACAGCCTAATCTCACTGCAGAGCGATTACAAGTCATGGGAGCACAACAGACCTTTTGAGCTGTCATTACCTGGCTTTGTTTGTGTGTGTGCCGCGCGTGCGGCACAGCTGAATTTAGCTGTTTCACATTTCAAACCCTTCTATTAATTCTCTCATAGTGCTGCCAGCTCAGCTGTACTTCTCCCGCCCAATCTGTCTGTCCAGAAATCAATGGGATAAGCTTGGCTCACTACATCTATGTAGTTGCTCACAGAAATATACTTTTCTGACATCTTTTTTTTTCTCCTTCGCCTCATTGGGGGACACAGACCGTGGGTGTTATGCTGCTGTCCACTAGGAGGCGACACTAAGCAGAATCTGCAAAAGAGTAACAGTGACTCCTCCTCTGCAGCATACAACCCTGGAACAGGCATTGCCTCACCAGTTTTTGCTTAGTGTCTTAGGAGAGCACACACAAATTTCCTCTCTTCGTTCGATCTCATGGATTCGAAGAAAAGTGGGCCCGGAGCAGCCCCCGGCATACTCCCTCCTCTCACCACCTTGTGGGCTGCAGAGCTGAGGTTGAGATTTTCCATTTTATAACTTTTATATGCCGTTCCTCCTTGTCCATCCCCCCTTGGGGTTTTGGATTAAGTAGAGATACACACGGACCTCCATGAATCCTCATGCGTCCGTCCTCCTTCTCCAGCCCCTGTGGGTACCTGGCTAGAAGGAGAGGCCCCAGCCACCCTGAGGTCGAGAATAGACCCGGACCTCCCTCAGGATAGGGGCTATAGATCCATCCATGATGTCGAGAACAGCATCCCGCTGCCCAGGACCTCCATCTGGATGTGGATAGAAGGATTCCTCCCTAATGGTATTAGGTGGAGGCAGCACCAGGTACAGGCCCTATCTGGGCTACAATCCCTACACCTACAGAGCCACAGCTAGTACTGCGGACTCAGGGACCTTTGAGGGAAAATGGGGTGTAATATGGGTCCCCCCAAACCCCCCGGTAGTACTGCGGACTCTGGGATCTCAGCAGTGACATAGGGTATAATATGGGCTCCCCCCAACCTCCCCTGCTATTTTAGCAGGGACAGGGACTGCGGCAGTACCAATGCCTTCACAATACCATGGGCCAGAAGCCCCTACGCTCCCTGCACAAAGGCCTCAGGCAGGGAGGCAGCCTGGTCCCCGGCGCAAAGACTAGGAGGCATCCGCCACACAGGATGCAGCTCCTTCCAGCTTCCCATGCTGCCAGTCACCTGGGGCCCCTGGGGCAGCAGACACATACCGGCAGCAGAACGCAGGAGATACAGCCTTCTGGACCTCCTGCGGGACACAGCGCGGCAGGGCCCACGCGTTTCGGCGAGGTCCGGGTGTTTTTTGGCCCCCTCCTGGACATCCGCGCCGGCCCGGAGCCATTTGCGGCATGGGGTTTCTAATTTAGGCCGCGGCTTCGGCCTAGTGTGAAGCCGCCACCTATTGCCCGCCCCCGGCCCGCCTTTCCGGATGACGCGGATAGCGTCATAGCGGGGGCGGACCGGACAGCAGCCTCATCATAACGGGGGCGGGACAGCTGTTTCTGGTGCCTCTCGTTCTCTGCGAGAGCTGCTGCGCGCGCTTTCAGGGCTGGAACGCCCCCTCTACAGGCAGTGGCGGCCATTGTCTTCAGGAGGGCACTGTTAGATGCAGTGCACATTCATCCATAGCGGTGGTGCCCTGCTACAGTCACACAAATAAAGGGGATTTGGCAGGGCTCTCTATAGGCTCTATCTAGCAGCAGGACACTACATGCATAGAAGCTCTGTCCTTCATAGAGCTTCCTCCCTGCTGCAGCTGAAAGGTTTTAAGACAATCTGCACAACTAGTGCATTATTGTTTGGGATTTTGAGTACCTCAGCAGGGTTTACCCCTGCGTCAGTCATCAGGCACAGTCCGCATAATATTATCAGGGTTTCAGCAACGCTTCCCCTGCAGCAGCCCTCATGTAGTGCAGCCGCAGCCTGGTGTCAAGTGTCCTAGAAGTGCCACCTAGCAGCCTTCTCCCAAGAGTATAAGGCTGCCCACAGGGACCCTGGAACATACAATCGAGCTATGCTGTGTTCCAGTCACCAGTAGCAATGGCAGGACATCCAGCAGTACTATATCCCACTGCACCTTGTCCGCTTATCTCCGCCATGAATGGTACCATAGGCTACGAGAGGCAGTGCAATAACGTGTTGTGATTTAGAGGTTATAAAAAAAATAAAAAAAAATTGTCAGCATTCAGCACGGTAACTGAGCTAGTCAAATGCAGGTTATTGTCGGCCCACCTAGGGCTACAATTAATGGTCTGCCTTTAGGTACGCATCTGCATTTCACATTTACATGTGTATCTTGCAGTTCACTTCATGGCCGCCGATCTTGCGCTGGCGAGCCAGGCAGCTCGGGTCGTGTCCTCTGGACTATCTGAATCGTAAACCCTGGACGCTACCAATTTTCCTGCGATAATTGTGCCCTCTACCATCGCTAGTAGATTGCCATCTGGTTACGTGAATGGGAAGCGAAAGTCCTCATGTGGAGGCCATCACATTTCCTCAATGCCTCTAGATGCCTGTGCGGAGAAGTACGGGTCAAGATTAACCTCAGGCGCTAAGACAGCTGAAGCGCTTCCCATATCCAGGACACATCAAGACTGCCCTTATCACCACCGGTATAACGAATTCCAGTCATTGGAACCGTTAGGAAGGGTCTGAGATATGCTCATTCTCCCAAAGATCGGTCATCACGCAAAGACCTCTTTAGTGATAGACTTACTGCAGGTTTAGCTAATAGGTTTTTTTCTCGGGCCCCACTATTGAAAACCTCATTGGAGGCTCATATATCCCACAACTATCTAGCAATTGTTAAACTTTCCGCGAATGTTTGCCAGTTCATCTACCGGTATCTGGAATCTAGGTACCATGCACCCCTCGATCCCCTCTGTTGGGGACTCGGGCCAAAAATTGTGTCCGCACAAGTATACCCGGATCCCATCCACACATCTCAAATAAAAAGCTGTCAATCTCATCACTATACCTATATTAGGTATTTCACTTGACAATATCACGCACAGGTCCTCGGCTCCGCCCGCTTCAACACTGGACCTCACAGTCCCGCGACTGCACTATCCCAATCGATGGGCCCTACGGCCCTCAGCGGGGCGGTGCCATAATCTTCTCCCGTGCAGTCAGTCTTTCTCGACTTAGTAGTCAGGAGTGACTACTATAAGATCAATAGCTCATAAATGCAGCCCGAGGTTGGAAATGGCTGTAATACGTTCCTACGGTCTCTCAGTTATGGACATCTTACTCCTCAATGCATTATTTTAGGAGTCTGAGTACACGGTCCCTGGGCACGTTAAGAGGTACCGGTTTACAGATTACCCTCATGGGGCAAAAACCAATTGTAAGGCATAGGTTACACGAACTCCTAGAGTCCCAGCTCTGCTGTGTATTCCTGAAGGCCACACTTTGCAGCATCACATTTGCAGTCTCAGCCATATCGGTTTTTCCCTGACAGCCCTCTGATCCTTCGTTTGGAAATCCACAGTCTCCAGCAATTTCCTCAATCCTTCAGAGCGGCTATAAGAGCCTACACAGGGTAGTAACAACATGTAAAGCAGTTCCATAGGTGCAGCTGCACCTACTGCCGATTCAACTATCCACGCTCACACATGGTCCAGGAACAAGATATGGAGTGATGTACTCCCATCACAAGGTACAGGCCAGTAGTTCCGTTCACGCCTGTAGGCGTCCCTCGGTCTACGAACATTCGGGCAGTATCTCTGGTACTGAAATCATTCAGTCACCCTCTGACAGTTGGACTTATTGAATACAGTCGGACTACGCCACAGTTGTAGCATATGTCAACCGCCTGGAGGGAAACCTCAGTCTCCAAGTGATAAATAATCGTCACACACCCTCACCGGGTGGAATTCCGCAATACGGTTCTGGCAGCGGTGCTCATACCAGGCTAGCTTGTCAACAGATGAACTCCGGAATGCGTTCCTTGCATCCAGATGCCCCTGTCAAGGCTGCCAGCACCAGGAAACGACAAATGTGGTCCTGACGGCCTCACGCCTCATGCTAAGGTTCCATTTTTTTCTAGTAGGTCCTAGGTTCAGCCGCCATAGGACAGAGGTACTAGTCCAAGATGGACCTGTTTTTTTCTGTCTTCCCTATATTCTTTTCCACTATCAGAATAGTGCGGAGGGTTAAAAAGGAATGTCACTGGATCATCCCTGTGTTCTCAAGCGGGCCCAGATGCATTTGGATGCAAGATCGTCCAATTCATACCGGCAGTACTAGGACGACTAACCGACAGTCCAGACCTGCTCTCTCAGGACCAGTTCTCCCTCGGAATTTCTCAACTCTGACGTTCGTGGCATAACCTTGACGCCCGGAATCTACACCAGGAGTTTTATTCCCTGAATATTGTAGTGACCACAGTCACAGCAAGTATACCAACCTTCTCGACTATATACCTCGCGGGCGATCGGTTTGTTTATCTTTAGTTCCAAGCACACATATGGGTCATTTTCCTTGACCCTATTTCATACCAAGAACTTTTCTTTTCTTACACTCAGACCTAGACTCAGGTCTGCCTTTGAGATATCTCACACAGCAGGTTTTCAGCCTGTTTTACTTTCTTACAAGAACTTCTTGTCACCAGGTCTCCATGAAAACCCTTTTATTCAATGGGTCTCCTTTTTAAGGTCTTCACTATTCCCGTGATATCGGTTCTTCGTCCTCTCGGCTCTATAACAGCCACCTTTTTGGCCTCTAGGGGATTTTACCCTTAGCATTTTCATCCAGAAAGTAATATGTTTAGGTGGCAATTCAGCGCTCTCATGTAAACCATCTTGTCTGGTCCTCTACATGAACAAGACTGTCCTACAGTGATACATCCTGCTTCTCAGACGGTATACTCCTTCCACCTCAATGATTGTGTCTCTGCCATCGCTGACCCCGACTCCCATTCGGGCTGGCCGTAGAGAACCTACATAGGCAGGATTTTGTCAAGTCCTTACGCATCTAAGCATCCAGGACCAATGCCTCTTCAAGAGGTCGGATTCCCCGTTTTTTCCTTATTCCAGGAGGAAGAAATAATCACTTATCAGCATATAAGGCTCCTTTGAGCTAGTGGATTAGTCTAACCAATCAAGACGCTTATAACATAGAAACCTCATTCATTCCCGCAGTGTTACAGCACCTTCGATTACGGCCATGAGGGCTCCTTAGGCCGTTCGACACCAAGTGTCGCCATAATGAGTGTATAGACAGCCAAAGAAGTTGGCTTACGCACATACTCAATTCTCTACAGGGCTTACACTCATCCCTCGACAATGCAGGTCTGGGTAGACGTGCGCTACAGGCGACAGCAGCACGCTTGTAGGTGCATAGTTCCTCACTGACCAATTTCAGTGTGGCTAGTTTCATTACTTTTTCCCACCCAGGGACTGCTTTAGGACGCCCACGGTCTGTGTCCTCCAATGAGGCGAAGGAGAAAAGGAGATTTTTGTGTACTCACCGTAAAATCCTTTTCTCTTAGCCTCTAATTGGGGGACACAGCACCCACCCTGGTTTTTATTGTGGGTTCTGTTTCACAGTTCTTAGTAGTTTTTTAGCTGTTATATGGTTGACATTGTTCCACAGTTCTTACGCAGTTTTCAGCTGTTAACATGTTGACTCATGTTTGCATTGATCATGTTTTAACTGTCGAATGCTTGAACTTGGCCTGTTTTTCGTCACAGGCCTTGTAGTAATGTGGGCCTGTCTAGTGACAGGTCGTGTTATACATTATTGTTCTGTCGATTCTTCATGGGTTGCGCACGTGCCTGTGTAGCCACAGGTTTTGTTGTAGTAATATTACTTCTAATACCCCGTGATTAACTTGTTAGTTATATCTGTCTACACAGGTTCCTGTGTGGTTACGGGCTCTATCTTTACTGTATTATGTATTAATTCTCCTACTGCTTTAGCACAAAACTGGTGAGGCAATGCCTGTTCCAGGGGTGTATGCTGCAGAGGAGGAGTCACTGTTACTCTTTTGCAGATTCTGCTTAGTGTCGCCTCCTAGTGGACAGCAGCATAACACCCACGGTCTGTGTCCCCCAATTAGAGGCTAAGAGAAAAGGATTTTACGGTGAGTACACAAAAATCTCCTTTTTCCTTTGCATGTACCGGTAATATATTTGTTAAGCTGATGTGCTGAGGAAAGCTCATAGTGAGCTGGAAACGTTCTGCATTGCTTTAATGAACGTTCTCCTGACCCCTGTGCGCGAGCCAATTAAACACACTCAGCATTCATCACCTTGTGGAATTTTTCCTTTTTTCCTATCTGGTGTGCCAGAGCTAGTCTTATGTCCAGAAATCAAAGCACACAGGTGTCAGTAAAGACACTTGGGTCTCATGTGCTCACAATAAATGCCGGGTTACACATAACGATGTGCCAGAGACCTGACCAACGATCGGGATTGCTGGCACATTGCTATGTGTTCGCTGGTGAGCTGTCAGGCAGGCAGAGTCACCAGTGAACACTCAGTATTGCGCCAACGGTCGTTATGATTGTTCAGGGTCTTGGGCGCAGACTGGGGATCGCTGGTCGTTGCCCCTGTCACACATGCTGATGCATGCATGACAGTGGCAGACCAGCGACTAAAAAATCGTCCTGGCCATTCCGCAGCGATCAGCGAGCTCATCACTGGTCGCTGTGGCATGTCACACGCGGGTGACATCGCTGTGAGGTCGCTGCAACGTGACAAAACATGTGACGTAGCAGCGATATCGCTATGTGTAACGGGGCCTTAACCTGTAATGTTTTGAAGTGCGATCAGACTGTCTGTCATTATATGCCTCACACAGGAGTAACCTGTTGTAAGCCATTGTGGGGGGTGTATTTTTCCCCAAAGTGATGCTGCCTGCTTATGATTGGTCAGTTTTATACAGGGGAGGAAGTACACGCCCCAATGAAGTTTGATAGCTCCCACGTGGATGTAATGCAACTCCTTAGTAGCTTAAACATTTGATTGCTAATATCTTGGCAGCAGAGAGATTAAATTAAAAGTAAAAAAAATGTATCCAGGTCCTAAGCGATATACATACAGTGTATGATTGTAATGTGTAAGGTTAATCCATTTTAAAGTCTGTTAATTCTTATACTTTCCTTATCTGCAATGTCTGCAAAAACATCGTCTATTAACCCCTTAAGAGGAGTTTCCCCACACAAAGGATTGTATGTCATGTAGCCTCTAATATCTGATTGATTGTACATAATGTGCATTATGTACTGTTACGACTTTTGCTCTTGGCACATATTATTCTTTTTCATTTTATGAAAAAGCAGTAACACCAGTTTTACATAGTGAAAAAAAAAAAGTGTCACTTTCTCATTATAGGCCAGTTAAAAGGAATCTGTGTGTCATCAGAAAATGACCTTTAAATCATTTTTTTGTTAACAGAAACCTGTTGGGTTTAACAGTTTCCATCCTGGTAAAGGCCGAGCAGGCTGGTGGTTGTAATTATCATCTAGAAGACGTCCATGTCTGAGCTAGCACTCATCAACAGGAGGGGAAAATCCCATTATGATTGCCCTGTTGCAGTCATCTGGGTAGGTGCAACTCGGAGCAGGGATGGCTGTTCCCCAATCACATTCACTGCTCAGTCGGTGTTTATCACCAGCTGAACGGCACTGTTGGAGAGTGGGATTGCTGATCCTCCTGACCGGAGGGGGCGCTCAGTGACGATGGGCCCCCCTGTCCCTGTACAGGGTGTAGTCCTGGATGAGCTGTCGGAGAACAGGATGTCTGATTCTCTTCTGACAGGAGGGGATGCTCAGAGCCTATGGACAACCTATGCAGGGTGTAGTCCTGCTCAGTCTGTGTTTATCACCATCTGAGCAGAGCTGTTCGAGAGCGGAATAGCTGATCCCCCTGACAGGAGGTGTCGCTCAGTGCTGATTGCCCCCCAGTACAGTGTGTAATGCTGGATGCACTGTCGGATGGCATTCTTGTTGATCTTCCTCTGACAGGAGGGGGCGCTCAGTGCCGATGGTCCCCTGTGCAGCGTGTAATCCTGGATTTGCTGTTTCGCTGCTAAGTAGAGGATAGCTACTCCAATGCAAAATCTCCAGGGTCCCAACTGTCACATGTCTCTAATAGTAATTAGTTTTTTCATATAGGCCAAAGGGACTGTTTGTGGCCCCCTAGGCTCCAGGGCCCGTGTGAGACTGCAACCTCTGTTCATATCAGTTACGCCCCTACATAGCTGTTATTCTTGTACACTGAGTATCTACTGAGCAAGTTGTCATGGATGAACTACAGGACTTAAAGTCAAAAGCCTCTGACATGCAGATTTTTAGAGGTGGCAGCGAGAACTTTTGGCAATTGACTATGACAATTTTTGACTTTCAAGCCTTTGAAATATGATTGATATTGTGGGTGAGCGGGATGTGTAATTACACCATAATATTTAGAAAATTTTCCAGGAAGCCACAAACTTATTGCAGAAAATCTACAGGAAATGAAGCATGTGACGAGGTTTGCTGTATCCTGGCCCAGTTTCACTATAATGAATTTTCCAATGGGCTTATATAGGGTATGTGAGGTGGAGATCTATTCATGTCCTTACAGAGCTGGCTGATCAGCGAAGACCCTAGAAGCCGACATACACATTGATGTCAGCAGAAATAGTGGATTTTGCCTGGGCTGTGCATCTGTTGTGTACCGGGGTCCCCTGACTCTTTGCTTTGATACCTAATTTTATTGTTTTGAGGGGAGGTAAGCGTCCACTGGAGTAGTAAGGCAGCTGCTTTCTCCACACTTCCCATTGAAACTTTGAGCAAACAGTCGATTATATGGAGTTGAGCGATATAAAGTAGGTGCAGACTTAGAGGGGAACTCCGGGGAGATACATTTTTGTACTGTCCCTGCCCTCCTACTTGATGAAGATGAGCTGTCCACTACGGTTCTAGGATTTTTAGATCATTTATAAATCCAAAAATGGTGTCTGCTCCTCAGCTCTCACCCCTCCTGTATGGGACAATGTCACAGTCCAGTGTAAGCTTAGGGCTGCAGCTGATAATGGGGGTGTGGTGGGGCAGTGTTCACCGGCTCCAATGCTTTTCTTGCATACTAGCCCCCCACTCTATGCCTGCTGTATGCATGAATATTCCACCTAATCCCACCCACTGCTCTGCATCCTGCTAGGGGTGCCTGTACTGTATGCCTGCTGTATTAAAGGGAACCTGTCACCTAATCTAGCCCTTTTACCCTATGAATACCTGTCCCTGCAGCCTAAAAGTACTATACCAAGCATCCCTGTTTGGTATTTTAGTGCTGAGTACAAGCTGCATAAATCGTTTTATCAACTTATATTTTCTCTGGCGGCTGGGCGTTGCCCTGGGGGTCTGTGACGGGTAGGCAGGGTCTCCTTGGCCATGCTACCCCCGCCTCAGTGCTAAAACTACGCCCTAATGGGCATAATGCTTGTTCTTGAGCGCGGGCATGTTTAAATTTACCCGCCTATTGCCCGCATCACTGTGACGCGGGTCACGTGATGCCGGCCCACGTCACTTCCGGTGACGTAGGTCTGGGTGCACACACCCACACAGGCCGCCTTCAGCATGCCATCTGCGCATGTGCTGAAGGTGGCCCATGCCAAGCGACGTCGCCAGGCAACGATGTCAAGCGTCGGCCGGACAGGCGAGTATCGTCACTCTCTCCCTGTGTTCCATCTCCCTCCCTCCCTGTGAAATGTCTCTCGCCTCCAAATATATACACAGATATAGATATATCTATGTGTACACATGTATTCATATACCTGCAGGGACAGGTATTCATAGGGTAAAAGGGCTAGATTAGGTGACAGGTTCCCTTTAAAGGATCACCTCACAAGACGTCTCTCCTGAACTGAGAGTGACAGCTTGTATGTCTATGCAGCGGTTGCTCTCAGCTAAGGAGAGACGCGGACTATTGTGATGCCATCCTCGCTCGGTTATCCAGCAGGCATACAGTGCGGGCAGCTCTTGCAGGATGCAGAGCAGTGGGTGGGATTTATTGGAATATTCATGCATACAACTGACATAGTGGGGGCTGGCATGTAGGAAAACCTCTGGATTCAGTGACCATGCCTTACCACACGCCCTGTTCTCCGATTCAGCACCAAGTTGTCCGAAGATGAAACTGCTTTGTGACATATATACCCTACAGGAAGGTGAGGGCTCATTGCAGATACTATTTTATGGATTTATAAATTATATAAACATCCTAGAACTGCAGTGGACAGCTCAGCTTCATCAGGTAGTAGGGCAATGACAGTACACTGTTTTCTCCCTGGAGTTCCCCTGTAACAAGCACCTTGGTAATTAAAAGGGGTTTCCCACAAACAAAGTTCAATATATCTTGGAATAACGATGATTTCTACAATTGGATTGAAAAAAAAAATGTTCCTCTGCTGAGATTAATCTTATATATGTGTCCCTGCTATGTACTGTGTAATGGATGTGTTTGACTATACAGGGACATGGTCTGATCATACCACAGCTCCTGTGCTGAGATATTCTTATATGTGTGTCCCTGCTTAGTACTGTGTAATAGATGTGTCTGACCATACAGGGACATGGTCTGCTCATACCACATCTCCTATGGTGAGATAATCTTATATATGTGTCCTTGCTATGTACTGTGTAATGGATGTGTCTGACTGTACAGGAACATGGTCTGATCATACCACATCTCCTAGGCAGGGGAGGAAGTAAGAGTACACAGATATTACATCACAGGAGCACAAATGGTTCTTATAAGTAAAATATTTTTTTAAAAACAGGCAGGGAAATGTTTCGCTTCACAAAAAGAGTCAACCGTGATCCTGTGCTATAATGTCTGTACACTTTGTTTTTTTTTCTCTTCCATCCTCCCCTGTCGGGAAGATGTGGTATGATCAGACCATGTCCCTGTACGGTCAGACACATCCATTACACAGTATAAAGCAGGGACACATATATAAGATTATCTCAGCACAGTAGATGTGGTATGATCAGACCATGTCCCTGTACGGTCAGACACATCCATTACACAGTATAAAGCAGGGACACATATATAAGATTATCTCAGCACGGGAACGTTTTATATGAACACATCCAATTGTAGAAATTATTATTTTAAAGATCTATTGATTAACATTAACTTTAAAATTTGAAGTTCATGGAAAAACCCCTTTAGGGTATGTGCACACTGGCCGGGTTATGGTCGGTTTAGCTGTGTAAACCGCCGGTCGGTTTACATAAATTTCATGTAAATTTATGTTAATCCAAACCGGCGTTTGGATTAACATTAAAACCTATGTAAACCGACACCCGGTGTCCACACACCGGCGGTTTACACACGCTCATCCGTTGCTAACCCGCTGGGTTCCCAGCGGGTTAACAACGAATGAGCATGTTCTATAAACCGGCCGGTTCTGCAGCGGCTGCAAGCAGAATCATGTACTGCTTCCAGCCGCCGCAACACCGCCGGCGCTAACCCGCTGGCCACCCGCCCGTCACCTGCCGCACATACCAGCCATGATGCCGTGGACGGCTCCGGAGCTTCCTGGCGGGTCCGCCCAGCCGCCGACGACCAACCCGCCGGCCAGTGTGCACATACCCTAAAGGTGTGGAAAAATCGCCAGATATTTCTACTTTCTTCCATGTTTCTAGGTACTTACTGCCCCCATAAGCCATATCTAGCTGAGTTTGTTTGCTGATGTGTGGCCAGGTTAGGGGTATTTCAGAAAACATCCTTTGATGTAGATATAATTGCATGTTTCTAGCATACTAATTAACTTTTTTTTTTTCCCTTCAGGTTTGTTCTCTCTGGTAACCTCCATGGCGGCTCTGTTGTGGCCAGTTATCCATTTGACGACTCCAGTAGTCATGTGGAATCCGGATTCTATAGTAAGTCTTCAGATGACAAAGTGTTCCAGTACCTGGCCAAGGCTTACGCATCCAACCACCCTATAATGAAGACAGGACACCCGATGTGCAAAGGGGAAGAAATGGAATATTTCCCAGATGGGATTACAAATGGAGCCCATTGGTACGATGTCCAAGGTAAGTTACTAGATTTTATTTAGTAATGTGTACCAAGTGTAAAAGGACCAAGAACAGCGCCCTGCCTATAGGAGCTGAAGTGGTGGGCCCTGCGCCTGTCGGAGCTGGTGTGGGCGGGGCCCTGCGCCTGTCGGAGCTGGTGTGGGCGGGGCCCTGCTGCATCCAGTAATAGGGCTCATCTTGTTTTTTTTTTCCATCATCGCCATGAGAGAGAGGTTCCACCCAACCAGGACAGGAAGCTCCTAAAGTTAAAATGGCGGAACCTCCTCTTCCTCGGTTTGGTGTTCTGTCCTGGAGAGGGAAACCTCTGAACACAGATCCTGGTTCCCTGGTCCTGACCCGGCTTACCTGCTGTGGCCTCGGATCTCGGGTCCGGAAACGCCTTCGCCAGGGTACCCCCTTGTGGTAGTGGAGCGGGGCCTAGCAGGGGACCAGAAGCTGTCATACCTTGGCCCCAGCATCGTCTGTAGCAGCGCGCTTGCTCGGCTCCTGCCCTGTCACGCTGTGTGCCCAGGTGACTATCAGAAGACTTCCCTTCAGATCTACTTTTGGTTTTGGGTGGGAAAACAGGAAGTGATGTCACCGAGCATGCTCAGTTGAGTCCAAGATGGCGGCACCCATGAAATGCCTGTTCCTGCTTCCAGGAGGCTATATAGAGGGCGGTGGAGTGACTGGTCGATGTCCTGTACTCCCAAAAGGTATGGCATACAAACAGGACTCACTGCTAGCTATGCAGAAAGACTCTGACGCAGCCATAGGTACCCTCTCCGGCCTAGCCAGTGTTCTGGGAATCCAGATGGTGACCCCCGACAGCCTCCTAAACCGGTACTGCAGATTTCCACAGGGTGAGTGCTGTGTGACTATACTGCCTCTGATGGGTCCTTTTCTTCCTAAAAAAGCTTTAAAAAAAGCATCATATGGAATATGTGTGTAAAGAAACCCTCCCAGATGATTATACTAAATTCTTCTCTGCTCCTTCTGTATCGATAGGACCATGAGAGACGCTGTTCCTAGTCTAACTGCTAGTCTCAGGGACTTAGTCAAGAGTTCAAGTCCCTCAAGACTGCAAGGCAAGAGACATTACTCCTCTACAGATCAGGAGGGTTCCCCAGCTAAGACCCTCAGAGACTCTTATGACTCTAGTTCTACTTCTTCCTCTAACTCGTCCTCTTCTGACAGCTGCAGATAAGGCAGACCTGGTCTCCCCAAGGATGAGCTCAACCACCTTATAAAATCGGTCAGGTCCACTATGGAAAGAAGTCCTCCAAATGACAAGTCGCCCCAGGTGGGAGGGGAGTCTTTCTTCTTTTCTCCCAGCCTGTTCCAGCATGACCACTTGCACCTGGATCCAGAAGATCATCCAGGACAGCTGGAATTTGACTCGACCCCTATAGGGTCTCTCATAATAACTCGGACCAGTAGTCCGGACAGACACAGAGCCCTGATTACAGAAGTATCTTCTCTGCTCCACAAAGGTGTCTTAAGGGAAGTACCGGTGGTAGAAAGAAGCAAGGGGTTTTATTCCCCTCTCTTTTGGATCCCCAAGCTAGATGGGTCTAAAGGTACCCTTTACCTGCGGCAACTTTTCTAGGAATTTCACTGGCAACTTACTGGTTGCAGTGAAATCATGGAGACATTGTTCCATTTGTACACAGCAACAAGATGTGTCCATGATTTCACTGCAACCAGTAAGTTGCCAGTGAAATTCCTAGAAAAGTTGCCGCGTGTAAAGGTACCCATACAGGTCCATAATCAATCTCCGGAGGCTGTAGGCTTTTCTTCTGCAGAAATCGTTCAAGATGGAGTCCATTATCTCAGCCATAATGCTCCTGTTTCCAGACTGTCACAATTTTAGTATTAGACCTCAAGGATGTTTATTACCATGTCCCGATCCATCCATCTCATCAGAAATACCTCTGGGTGGCACTTCATATGGGAAAGGTGATCAGGCACTTCCAGTTCCAGGCCCTTCCATTTGGGCTGTCAAGTGCCCTGAGAATCTTCACAAAGATTGTGGCAGAAGTGATGGCTCACCTACATCACCATGGGGTGCTCATTTAGATGACTTCTTAATAGTAGGAAGATCACCCCAAGACTCCCAACATTCAGCTGGAGAAAGTCAGGACCGTATTGACGAGTCTAGGATGGTTGATCAATATGGAGAAATTGACATTAATACCCTCAACACATCAGACCTTTCTGGGGCTCATGTTAGATTCTCGTTCTCATCTTCGTCTCCTTCCTCCAGAGAAACAGCAGAGGGTCATCTCATTAGTTCATTCAAATGGAAAGGGGGAAGGGGAAGGCGGCTCCACCGCCCATTAACCTGGATTCCTGCACCTGGTGTGGCAGTTTTGGCAACTGCCCAGGAAGCAATGTGAAGTAGAAAATCATTTCGGAAGAACAACTTCCTAAATCATTAGCCAAGGCTAATGATTAAGGAAGTTGTTCTTCCGAAACGCGTCTAGCGCCCAGCTAGCACGCTGAATGATTTTATAATTTTCAAATAATAAAGAGAATTTTAAGAAGACAAGCATCGGTATTTTCTGCTTCACATCATCTCATTAGTGACACAGACTATACAAAACTCTCAGATGACTGAGGACGGCCATGTCCCTTTTAGGCACCCTGACCTCTTGCAATACCGGCAGTCCCCTGGCCTTAGCTGAATCCAAGACCCCTTCAATGGGAAGTCCTCCAGCAACAGGTTCACTTAGCAGACTGTTTAGAGGGGACTATTCATCTTTCTTCAGCAACTATAGAATCACTGAGATGGTGGCTTCCGAGGGATCACCTAGCAATGGGCATTCCATGGGTTCTTCCAGCGTAAGACATAATTACGACGTACGCCAGCTCACTAGGGTGGGGTACTCGCCTCCGGGAACTTGTCTTGCAGGGGGAGTGGGATCCAGATCAGTCTCGCACGTCCTCCATCCTCAGAGTATTGGACGATACAGAAAGCCAGAGAGGTTTCTCCCCCTCCTGACAGGGTGACCTATTCGAATACTCTCCGACAAGAGTCTGTTGCTTACATAAATCACCAGGGGGGCACGAGATCTCCCTCCCTAATGTCACTCAACTGGGACATCTTTCAGATAGCTCAGATTCATCACTTATCTCTTTCTGCCCTACACATCAGGGGGATCTGAATTACAGGGCAGACTTTGAGTCTTACTTAGTTAAGACAGGGGGTATGGAGGTTAGACCCAGTGGTATTCTCTCAGATCTCCGAGAGATCGGGTGCTCCTTTAATGGACCTTTCCTCCACATGACAGAACAGACATGTAGCTCAGTTCTGCTACCTAAATCCCAGAGACAGACCCCAAACTGGATGCTCTCCAGTTCCCATGGAGCTCAGGCCTGCTATACGCGTTTCCTCCACTAGTGCTGATTCTAGCTGTCCTTCGGAAGATTCTGGACGATCGGGCCAGGGTTATTCTAATTGCTCCCCTTTGGCCAAAGAGAGCCTGGTTCTGTTGGATCTCCAAGATGTCTATATCCGATTCATGGATCCTTCCGCACTCTCCTACCCTTCTGTCCCAAGGCCCAATTTACCATCTTCAAGTCTCGAATCTTCAGCTGACTGCCTGGAATTTGTGCAGGAACTTCTGAAGGATCGAAGGTTCTCTGACAATCTGGTGACTACCCTCATGACCAGCAGGAAGCCGGTTACCGCCAGAATATATGGTAAGGTGTGGAAAAATTTCTTTCCTACTCTAGTGCACTTCCTACCGGGGAAAACCCTATTCTCTTTTCTAGAATTTTTACAGAAGGGATGGGATATGGGGTTGTCAGTTAATACCCTAAAAGTCCAGATTTCTGCCCTGGGGGCCTTGTATAACTCTGTGGCCTCAAATATCTGGGTGTCCAGATTTATCAAGTCCTGTCATAGAGCTACCCTGGTTCGTTGCCCTTTCCTTCCTCCTTGGGACCTTGGTCTAGTCTTGGATGCCCTGACTAAACCTCCCCCTTTGAGGCCTTAAATGACACCCTTGAAAGTTTTGACCCTTAAAGTTGCCCTCTTAGTGGCCCTAACTTCTGCTTGACGGATCAGCAACTTACAGGCCCTATCGGTATCCCCTCCATACACTCAGGTTTTGGAGGATAGTGTCATTCTCTGTCTACACCCTGCATATTTGCCTAAGGTTGCTAAGACTTTTTATAGGACTTAGGAAATTGTCCTCCCCTCCTTTTGTGACAAACCTTCTAACCAAAAGGAGGCGACCCTACATACGCTAGATGTTAGACGTGCCCAGATCCAAAACTTAGGTCACCAAACAGTTTAGGAGAACCCAGACCCTATTTGTTTATTTTCTGATCATCATAATGGGAGACCCAGACAATGGGGTTTAGGGCGCTGCCCTCCGGAGGTCACACTAGGTACTACAAGTTTGTAGCACCGCCTCCTCCGCTTATAAACCCCCACCGTAGGAGACATCCTCAGTTTTAAACTTAGTGTGCTCGGAGGATCACGCTTTGCTTGCACTTCACTGCATTCTCACAACTTACGTGATGGCGTATGAAGACAAGGTAAAATGGTCCCATTCGGGACCCTCGACAGCCTCCCCGCTCACCCTCTGCGGAACACGCTGGTGGAGGTACCGGAGGGCTTTTAGCCTGGACACTTTAGTGTTCTCCCGGTACGCTGTCGTGCTCCTTTCCTTTCCATCCCTCCATGGAGGCTCTGGATAGGGGGAGCCTGGAGCCTTGCACAGCTCCGCTCCGTCCGAGGCCTCCCTAAATGGTGCTTACAGACCGGACGGAGCCAGCCCAGTCCGAGGCCTCCCTAAATGGTGCTTACACTCCGGACTGGTGCTGTACCCCCGTCCGAGGCCTCCCTAAAGGTGCTTACAGACCGGACCGGCACTGAGGCACCTGGTGTGTCTCCTGTGTGCCTGGGGGTAGTGTCTGTCACTGTGGTGTCATGACACTCAGACCGCGCGGTTACCCTCGGGTCCGCGGTTCTGGCGGTGTACCCTGTGCTGGGGTCACCCTGGCTGACCGCCCTGGGTGTCACAGGGGCTGAGGCTGTAGACTGCGGGTGTTTTATGTGTACATGCAGTCTGAGAGTGTGTGTGGTGATATTCACTCTCGTTTTCCCGCGCTGCGGGCTCCGGCACCTCCATTACTGAGGCAGCCTGGAGGAGGAGGAGGCAGCCCTTATGGTGACATCACCGCTGGGCGTGTTGTGTGTTCTTCCCGCGTGTTCCTGGCTCCGCCCACATCTTCACTGTCGGCGGCCATCTTCTCCCTCACTCCCCGGCTGGGATCTTACAAGCGATCACTATCTGTTTGGATGGTATCACTGATCTAGCTAGGTCCAGTCCAGAGGTCCTGGCTCTCACCGAGAGAGCAAGGGCCTATGCGGACTATGCCAGGACGGCATCTTTGGAAACTGCCACTCGCTCTGCTGTGGCCTCGGCCAATGCAATTGCGATCCGCAGGCTATTGTGGCTGCGTCTATGGGACTCAGATGCCACATCTAAGAAGATTTTACAAAATCTTCCGTTCGCTGGTGACAGGCTTTTGGCACCGAACTGGACAAATTGATAAAGGATTCTGCTGAGTCTAAGATACCGCAGAATAAGCCTAAGCCACGGTAACACGTGAAAAGGAACCCTAAGCAGTGGTCCTTTCGCTCCGGTTCACAGTCATCAACGGCGTCCACTCGCTCAGACCGAGGGGGCAAGCCTGCTACTCAGTGGCGTTCCAAGAGTCGTCAGAAGAAGCCGGCGGGGCAGCGGCTGCCACCCCCAAGCCCGCCTCGACATGACTCGCTATCTCATCCTGCCTCCCCACAGGTGGGGGGCCGCCTGTCCCGCTTTCAGGACAAGTGGCTTCTTCACATTCAAGATCAGTGGGTTCGAGACGTAGTCTCAAGAGGTTACAGGATAGAGCTGACGTCACAACCAATACACCGATTCCATCGGTCGGTTCCTTCTCCAGAAAAGGCTCAGGCTTTTTACCTGGTGTTGGAGGGACTCCGCAGAGACGGAGTGGTGGTCCCTGTGCCCACGGAGGAGAGGTTCAGGGGTTTTTACTCCAACCTCTTTATTGTCCCAAAGAAGGACGGCTCTTTTCGCCCGGTTTTGGACCTCAAGTTGTTCAACCGTCACGTGTTGGTTCGGAAGTTCCGCATGGAATCCCTGCGCTCAGTGATCGCGGCTGTGTCACAGGGAGACTTCCTAGCGTCCATCGATATCAGGGACGCTTACCTTCACGTCCCCATTGCACCAGCTCATCAGCGCTGGTTGAGATTCGCAGTGGGGGAAGAGCACTTCCAATTTGTGGCACTGCCATTCGGGCTAGCCTCAGCACCACGGGTGTTCACAAAGGTGATGGCCTCTATGATGGCTCTCCTGCATGCGCAGGGACACGCCGTCATACCCTATTTGGACGACCTGTTGGTCAGGGCGCCATCGGAAGACCTTTGTCGGGTAAGCCTGGAAGTGACCATGAAGTCCCTGGAACGGTTCGGGTGGCTTATCAACATTCAGAAGTCGACCCTGGTTCCGACCCAGTCATTGACATATCTGGGCATGGACTTCCACACGGACTCGGCCCTGGTGTCCCTACCTCAAGCCAAGCAGCTTGCGATCCAATCAGGAGTGCAGAATGTCCTCCTGTCTCCGCAGTCATCCCTACGGGTATTGATGAGACTGGTGGGTCGCATGGTAGCGGCGATAGAGGCGGTGCCGTTCGCACAGTTTCGCCTCCGTCCTCTCCAGCTGGAGATTCTTCGCAGATGGGACAAGAGGACGATCTCTCTGAATCGGCTGGTGACACTGTCACAACCAACCAGGGACTCTCTACAGTGGTGGCTCCAGCCACTTCACCTGTCACGGGGCCGGTCCTTCCTAAAACCGTCATGGTTAGTGGTGACCACCGACGCCAGTCTGAAGGGCTGGGGGGCGGTGTTCTTGCATCACAGGGCTCAAGGCCTCTGGACTCAGTCGGAGTCGGCGTTGCAGATCAACGTGCTGGAGATCAAGGCGGTCTATCTGGCGCTACTGGCGTTTCAGAAATTCCTGTCAGGACAGCCCATTCGGGTACAGTCCGACAATGCGACGGCCGTCGCCTACATAAATCATCAGGGAGGGACCAGAAGTGCTCAGGCCCTCGCCGAAGTCCACCGCATTCTACTCTGGGTGGAGGAAAACGGCTGCCTGATCTCCGCAGTTCACATCCCAGGGGTCGAGAACTGGGAGGCCGACTATCTGAGCAGACAGGGGATGGACGCCGGAGAGTGGTCTCTACATCCAGACGTCTTCCGGGACATCTGCGGCAGGTGGGGCACTCCGGACGTGGATCTGATGGCCTCACGGCTGAATCATCAGGTGCCCCAATACATGGCAAGATCTTGGGATCCCCAGTCTCTGGGGGCGGACGCCCTGATTCTGAGCTGGTCCAGATTCCAGCTGCCATATGTGTTTCCGCCTCTGGCTCTGATTCCCAGGGTCCTGTGGAAGATCAGGACAGAATGCAGAGTGGCCATTCTAGTGGCTCCAGATTGGCCCAGGAGGTCTTGGTACCCGGACCTGTGGCAACTGTCAGGCGGACACAGGTGGGCTCTTCCAGAACGCGCAGATCTTCTCGCGCAAGGGCCATTCTTCCACCTCAATTCCAGGGCCCTCAGATTGACTGCATGGCTCTTGAGGCCTGGCTGCTGACATCCAGAGGTTTCTCTCCTACAGTGGTTGCCACTATGAATCGGGCAAGGAAACCTGTTTCCAGGAAGATATACCACAGAACGTGGAAAATCTTTTTTACCTGGTGTGCCTCTGGTGGCCGCTCACCGTGGCCTTTGTCTATCCCGACATTGCTGGCCTTCCTACAGTCGGGGTTGGAGTTGGGATTATCCCTTGGCTCTCTGAAAGGTCAAGTATCGGCACTTTCAGTGTTGTTTGACAGGCGCTTGGCGCTCCTCCCGAAGGTACGTCAATTTCTGCAGGGGGTGTCTCGGGTGGTCCCGCCCTATAGACGACCTCTGGACCCTTGGGACCTAAACATGGTCCTGACGACATTGCAGAAACCGCCGTTTGAGCCACTGAGAGACGTCTCTCTCTCTCGTCTGTCCCAGAAAGTGGTCTTTCTGGTGGCGATTACGTCTCTGAGAAGGGTCTCAGAATTGGCTGCACTCTCGTGCAAGTCACCCTTTCTGGTGGTTCACCAGGACAAGGTGGTGTTGCGCCCACGGCCTGAATTTTTGCCGAAGGTGGTTTCAACATTCCACTTGAACCAGGAGATTGTTCTCCCATCATTTTGCCCCGCTCCCGTTCATCAGGTTGAGCGCGACCTCCATACTCTGGATCTCGTGAGAGCTGTACGCATTTATGTGTCCAGGACCGCCTCCTTTAGGAGCTCGGATTCCTTATTTGTCCTCACGATGGGTCGCTGTAAGGGGTCCGCGGCTTCAAAGTCGACCTTGGCCAGATGGATCAAGGCTCCCATTCAGGAGGCTTACCGGTCTTCTGGTTTGCCTCTCCCGGTGGGTTTGAAGGCACACTCTACTAGAGCTGTAGGTGCCTCTTGGGCCTTGCGACATCGAGCTTCTGCTCTACAGGTGTGTCAGGCGGCCACTTGGTCCAGCCTGCACACTTTCTCTAAGCACTATATGGTGCATGCCCATGCCTCTGCGGATGCGAGTTTGGGCAGGCGGGTTCTCCAGGCGGCGGTTGCCCACCTTTAAAAGGGAACCATGTGTTATCCGCTCTGTTGAGGAACTCTTCCCGCCCTGGGGTATTGCTTTAGGACATCCCCATTGTCTGGGTCTCCCATTATGATGATCAGAAAAAAGAGAATTTTGTTTACGTACCGTAAATTCTTTTTTCTTGAATCATCAATGGGAGACCCAGCACCCACCCAGTTGTTCCGTTGCATGTTTGCATTTGATCTGTTCTCTGTTGAGACAGTGTTTCCGGGTTGTTACACCGTCTGTGCACGGCATTCTTCCCGATGTTTCGGGTGTGGTTTATTTCTCCTCGCAGCTTATGGACTAAACTGAGGATGTCTCCTACGGTGGGGGTTTATAAGCGGAGGAGGCGGTGCTACAAACTTGTAGTACCTAGTGTGACCTCCGGAGGGCAGCGCCCTAAACCCCATTGTCTGGGTCTCCCATTGATGATTCAAGAAAAAAGAATTTACGGTACGTAAACAAAATTCTCTTTTTTTTCCAGGGAGCTTCCAAAGGTAGCAACGTAACCAAAGGTACTATAGCCAGGTGGTTTAGGGACTCCGTTGCCTTAGCCTATTCCTCCTCTGTAGTCCCTGTCCCAATAAAGCCTTAATGCACAGTCCACCAGAGCAGTGGCCACTTCCTGGGCTGAATGGTCTGTTGTACCTATAGAGCTTATCTGTAGAGTTGCTACTTGGGTCGTCTTCTCATACTCTTTTTTTCAATCATTACCGACTTGACTTCTCTTCCACTTCTAAGGTGACCTTTGGTAGACTGGTCCTTGAAACTGTGATCCCTCCCTAAGTTTTCCTTTCTCTGGAATCTCTCAGGTGGTGCTGTCATGGCAATGATGGAAAAAGCTAAATTACTTACAGGTAATATTTTTTCCAGAGCCGTTATAGCACCACCGCTTTCCCCCTCCTTATCTTCTGTATATTGTTATTTGCAGGTGTGGGGTGTTTTATTGAATTGCTCTTTTTTGGTGGCGGCATGTTCTAATGATTTTTTGGCAGTCCTCTCCATACTCTGTAACCAACGGAGACAGAGAGGAGGTGCCACCCTTTTTATCTCGGGGGTTTTGTGTCCTGGATGGGCGGAACCTATCTCTCAGGTGGTACTGTCATGGCTCCGGAAAAAAACATTACCGGTAAGTAATTTAGCTTATCACATGTCACTGTCTTTCAACGTGGCAGTAGTGGATGCTCTGCGGGCAGTATGTGTCCCTGCTCTTGCTGATTGCGTAGTTTGCCTGTGTTTGTACTTTGACATAATGAGATGAATATTGTGACTCACTACAATCCACCAGGATTTCCTTCTGAAGAGATAGGCTTGTATTGACCACTGTCATGTAGACGTATGTGCAATGTTTGACAGTGACTTCACACGTCTCCTTACTGGCCACCTGTCACACACTTGTCCTGTACAATTCTGTTAATGTTCATCAGAGTCCTCAATCTGTACTACAAGATGTCAACATACAGGGGGTTTCCAGTTTCAGAAAAGTTCTGTCCCCCCTCTCCCATACAGATTAATATAAAATTCATGAAAAAGTGAATAAAGAAAGGTGGCACTCACCATGTAGGCTGGTGGAAGAATGTTCCAGTACTGGAACCCGCAGAAGTATCACCACACGATACGAAACGGTACCGTCGTTCCAACGGCCTCTCACTCCCTCTCCCCACCTTACCAACAATGTTTTAATGGACTAAGCTACCTGGATTAAAACACTCTTCCACCAGCCTACATGGTGAGTGCCACCTTTCTTTATTCACTTTTTCATGAATCTTAGATTACTTATTCTAAGGCTGTGCAACACCAGGCACTGGGGGATAGCCGACAGGCTGTTAGCAGAGCTCCATGTGTGTAGTGCCTGGTCATTGGACTTTTTTCTGCAAGATTAGATTAATATAATAAACAAAGTGCGCCTCAGGGCTCGCTCACACGGTCGTATACATCATACAGGTGCCATCCGATAGTGCTCAGATCAGTATTATACTATCAGGCAGTGCAGATCTGTATTTTCTTTCACATGCTGATCCGGCATGAGAAAACAATAGCAGCATGCTCCGAGTGTCTCCGATATTCGGATCACACACCCAGACAAGTCTATGGGTTCATGTGAAACATTGGACTGCCCTGTGATGATATCCGTGTACAGTTGAATTAGTGCACACACAGATAAGTGACATTATCATGATTGGCCTGATTCCCTCCCATGAGATAATCTACTGTCTTGTGATCGGTCCCTTCCTCACACTCTCAGCATCTAGGGCCAAGTCTCCACCTTTGCTCTGGTCTGTGTTGCCTGTCTACAGTGCTGATGTCACATCGACACCGCTGAGCTCAGTGCTGGCATCGGCCCTTCCGAAGTGAGAGCAGCAGTGGAAGTTCAGCTCTGTTCATTTCTAGAAAACCCATTTAAAATCCAATATATATCTAGAACAGCCACTTACCTAAGCTAGAACAACTGATACCGATTAAGCATTGTAAGACTGTATAGGTCCAGACATATTTACAAAGGAAATGGTGACACCCCGTTGTCATTTTATCCATACATTCCCAGGAGGAGCAATGGAGGTAAAATGTTACTCTGAATTTAGCAAGAAAGTCCCTGAGAGAAGTCTTCTCTTACTATTCATTACAGGGCTGAGCTCAGATTATAGTGTTGAGGGTAAGAAACAAAGCACCTGAGTGATCATCCACCATGACCTGACAGACTGTCATCTCAAGGAATAAATATGGATGGTTACAACGAGCAGAGATGAAGGCGAGGAGTAGACACTGTGTGTAAGAAAGTTGCTTAAAGGGGTTTTCTTACAAGCAAAGGTAATTTTAAATTTCATTTTAATAGATCTTGGAATAATAATATAGTCTGATCATACCACATCTCCTGGCAGGGGAGGACGCAAAAGAATATAAAGATATTAAAGCATGAGAGCACAAATACCGTAATTCTTTCTTAGAGAGAAAATATTTTTTAAAAACAGGCATTGAAATGTTTTACTTCCTGTTCAGGAGATGTGGTATGATCAGATCATGTCCCTGTATGATCAGACACATCCATTACACAGTACATAGCAGGACACCTATATAACATGATCTCAGCACAGGAGATGTAGTATGGTCAGACACATCCATTACACAGTACATAGCAGGACACATATATAACATGATCTCAGCACAGGAGATGTGGTATGATCAGATCATGTCCCTGTATGATCAGACACGGCCATTACACAGTACATGGCAGGGACACATATATAACATGATCTCAGCACAGGAGATATAGTATGGTCAGACACATCCATTACACAATACGTAGCAGGGACACATATATAACATGATCTCAGCACAGGAGATGTGGTATGATCAGATCATGTCCCTGTATGATCAGACACGGCCATTACACAATACATAGCAGGGACACATATATAACACGATCTCAGCACAGGAGATGTAGTATGGTCAGACACATCCATTACACAGTACATAGCAGGGACACATATAATATTATCTCAGCACAGGAGATGTGGTATGATCATAATATATCCATGTACGGTCAGACACATCCATTACACAGAACATAGCAGGGACACATGTACTGTATAAGATTATTTCAGCACAGGAACATTTTATATAAATACATTAAATTGTGGAAATTATTATTATTCGAAGATCTATTGATTACAATAAATTTTAAAATTACCTTTGTTTGTTTGAAAACCCCTTTAACTTCATACAATAAATTTGCTGGCCCCGCTCTCGATGGTGTCTACTGGAAGGGAATGAGCTGGGTGTCAGACCACTACGATCTAAAACTAGAGAACATCCTTACTACTAATGCCTTAACCTCAGACACTATAATGACATACATGCTACCTGATGACCGCTGCCGCATTGCAGGCAATACCTAGGCCCTGATTTATCATGCAGCCTCACAAGTATTTGTCTAACATTTGTGACTTTTTTGTCATTTTTCTCTCCAATCCCGGCAACTTCTTGAAAGGTGGATGGAGCTTAGCGGAGGGTCGTGGTCGAAGACAGCCATCAAATTTCTCATAATTTTACATATTGGAAATGAATTGCCTTAGGGTCTCCTCCTCGTCCCTGACTGAAGGGCATTTTTTTCAATGGTGCACAGCACACGATGTGTTAGAGGCGCACACCCCTTAATGATTGTTCTCATCTTACTCCTTCACACTCATCATCAAGTCTAATATACATGATGTCTGTATTAATAATTCAGGGCCATAAGAAGCATCAATAGGGAACAATTGTCTGCTGGTTGGTTCTCTCGAGCCTCCCTGCGCACATCTTGGTTTGATGGCTAGGTATCCCTCTATATGCCAATAAGGCAGACAGTGGCAGGTCCTCTGGTTATCCAGCAGATAGCTTCACATACTGCCTTACTAAGCTTTCCTAGGATTTCTAAGAATTATTCATGAAAGGACATGAGAACTTATATTTAGTGATTATTTTTGTATAAATGTATATATTTTGGATTGAAAGTATTCTTGTGCATTAAAGATGGTGTCCGGTCCTGGGGAGACTGGAGACTCCTGAATTCTTACAGCGTGCTCACGAGACACCATGAGTGGACGGACGGACAATCCCTTTAATATAAGGAGAGTTATCCTGTGTTTTGGCTCATTACTCTCTAGCTGGGGGTTGTGACTCTTGGCGTGCGCTCCTCAGCATTTTATGTGATCTTGTGATTGTTGTAACATGAAGCAGAAAGTTTTTTTCTACATTCATAGGTAAAAAACAATGTCCTATTCATAAAGCCTGAATTTCTGCCCCAGAGAAACCGTATACTTTACTACTGAGGACTGAAACTGAAATTTGACCTATAAGATTTAATTAAAAGTGAAGTTGTGTATGAGATGTTTGGTGAGCGAACATCCTGGATCTAATGATCTGCTATTTGGGTTATGAAGGTTAAGGCCCCGTTACACGACACAACATCGTTAACGATATCGCTTAAACGTCACGGGTTTTGAGTCGTTCAAGCGACATCGTTATGACCTCGTTGCATTTGACAATGTTGTAACGATAAATCGTTGGATCGGCGATCGTAGGTTTGAGAACATGCTCTCAAATCAGACGATCCACGATCAGCCAACCTGGTATAGCGTTGTGTGTGACACCGCGATGACTATGTCGTTTACGACTTTGCTCATTAACAGCAATGAGCAGTAATCGTTCGCGGGGTTTGCGAATGATACCTGCTCAGTACATCGTTGGTGAGTCGTCCATGATATGTAGACGTGGACATCTCACCAATGATGTCAAAACAATGTCGCAAACGACCGCGCGCGCCCATGAGATCGTTTCAATGTCGTGCCATGTAACGGGGCCTTTAGAAATACTTTGTGCCCATTTACCTTCTGAGCAGGGTCTCAAACTTGGCTGATTATATAGGCCGCACATTGAACAAGTTGGAATTTGGGGGGCTACATTCCTTGTTAGGACTAAATGACATTTTTAGTAATACCATATTTTTTTCTACAGTATAAACTGTTTGATTTATTAACATTTTTTGCTTGATTAGTTTATTTTTTAAATTGGCATTCAATGTACGGGTTATAGCACAGTATTACAGCTTGGGTCGTTGCGATGGGGCGATGACATACGTGCACTTTTTTTATTTTACTTTATCAAATGGCTTTTTTAATGGTAAAAAAAATTGCATGCTTCCTTTTTAAATTTTTTTTTTGTTTTTATTTGATCCCGTTCTTAATTTTGGCTAACATCTTGCAATAATGTCCCTATCCTGATCCCCCATATTATAATAATGACTCCAACCTGATCCCCATGCTGGTCAGCGTCTTGTAGTAATGCCCCATCCTGCTCCCCTTCTTGTAGTTATGTCCCCATCTTGTAGTAATGTCCCCATTCTGGTCCTCTTCTTGTAGTAATGTCCTTGTCTTGGTCCTCATCTTGTAGTAATATCCCCATCCTTGTCTCCTTCCTTGTACTAATGTCCCCATCTTGGTCCCCATCTTGTAGTAATGACCCCATCCTGATCCCCATGCTGGTCCATGTCTTGTAGTAATGTCCTCATGCTCATCCCTTTTTGTAGTAATGTCCCCATCTTTTAATATCCCTATTGTTGTCTCCATCTTGTAGTAATGTCCCCATCCTGGTCTTCTCCTTGTAGTAATGTCCCCATAATTTCCCTCCTCTTGTAGTAATGTCCCCATCCTGATCCCCTTCATGTAGTAATGTCCCCATCCTTTAATATCCCCATTGTTGTCTCCTCCTTATTGTAATGCCCCATCCTGGTCCTCTCCTTGTAGTAATGTGCCCCACCCTGGTCCCCTTCATGTAGTAATGTGCCCCATCTGCTCCACTCCTTGTTGTAATGCCCCATCCTAGTCCTTCTTGTAGTAATATCCCAATCCTGGTCCTCTCCTTGTAGTAATGTCCCCATTGTTTCCCTTTTCTTGTAGTAATGTCCTCATCTTGGTCCTCTTCTTGTAGTAATGTCCCCATCCTGGTCCCTTCTTATAGTAATGTCTACATTCTTTCCCTCTTTTTGTAGTAATACTCCCATTGTTATCTCCTTCTTGTAGTAATGCACCATCTTGGTCCTCCTCTTGTAGTAATGCCCCATCCTGGTCCCCATCTTGTAGTAATGTCCCTTTCCTAGTCCCCTTCTTGTAGTAATGTGCCCCACCCTGGTCTCCTTCTTGTAGTAATGTGGCCCATCCTGGCCCTCTCCTTGTATTAATGCACCTTCCTGGTCCTCTTCTTGTAGTAATGTCCCCATTGTTTCCCTTTTCTTGTAGTAATGTCCTCATCTTGTCCTCTTCTTGTAGTAATGTCCCCATCTGTTCCCTTCTTATAGTAATGTCTACATTCTTCCTCTTTTTGTAGTAATACTCCCATGTTGTCTCCTTCTTGTAGTAAGCACCATCTGGTCCTCCTCTTGTAGTAATGCCCATCTGGTCCCCATCTTGTAGTAATGTCCTTTCCTAGTCTCTTCTTGTAGTAATGTGCCCCACCCTGGTCTCCTTCTTGTAGTAATGTGCCATCCGCCTCTCCTTGTATTAATGCACCATCCTGTCCCATCTTGTAGTAATGTCCCTTTCCTAGTCTCCTTCTTGTAGTAATGTGCCCACCTGTCTCCTTCTTGTAGTAATGTGGCCATCCTGGCCCTCTCCTTGTATTAATGCACCATCCTGGTCCCTCTCTTGTAGTAATGTCCCCATTTTTCCCTTCTTGTAGTAATGTCCCATCCTGATCCTCTTCTTGTAGTAATGCCCATCCTGTCCCATCTTGTAGTAATGTCCTTCCTATCCCTCTTGTAGTAATGCCCTATCCTGGGATGAGGGATTTCAGTACATTTGTGGGAATGTATTCCTACTTCATAACTTGCCAAATAATTATTCGGGTTAAATATTGTGGGAGGCTAATTCTTCCCACAATGGGAAAATTACACACAAAAAAACCCTAGAAAAGTGACTTAAAAAGGCACAAATGAAGTTGAATATGGTGCAAATGGAAAACAGGTGAAAAATACACAAATCCATACAAAAAAAGTGCAAATATAATGATGAATTAGCTGCTTTGGTAGCAAAACCTTCCCTTTAACGTGTCCTGTTTAATCCTGCACTGCGTATGTGTGCGTACATTAGCACAGTGTATCTTTTGGGGGAGACTCTGCTTTCTGTGAGATACAGGTTAGCTTTTCATCTTGTGCTGCACTTTGACCATGGATGTACTCATGAGACAATTCTTATACATCGGTCATCTCGTGTAGAATTGCTCCTACCCATAGGGAAGTTGTGATCTTTGTCTCGTTGCCAGCATCCCTTATATCTACAGTAACCAGACCTCACATATCAGAGCACAAAGTCAGATGAAGGGTGCAAGATGGTCACAATGTGCCCGGTGTTACCGTCATTTAGAATCACACTCTGTTACAGACACACATCACATAGAAAGCTGTGAAGATACATAGAGGGATGTACTGTGCGGGGAAGGTACTGTGCCCCTCTACATGTAAGAGCAGCGGAAACCAGGATCTTCTATCTAAACGAGGTCTATGCTGAGTGTGTATGGGTATAATGGCATGTGTACCTGGTATGTCAGCAACGATTGTTGTGCAAATCTATGTGAACTGAACTCTATCATCGTACTGTGTTCAAAGGTTTCATTCTTTTCTGGTAGTGTAAAGCACAGCTTTTTTTCTCTTTGTTTTCTTTTCTGTGGCAGAAATGCAGCATGTGAACAAGCCCTAAGTGTGCCCTTATGACTGATCATTTTGGGTATTTTTGTTTCCTTTCCAAGTAAATTGTGGATAGACATAGACTGCAGTTTCCGTCTCTAGATTATATCTTTGAATGTCAGAAATCCTATAGAAGTCAGAATAATAGACGTAATAATAGAGGGAGCAGATTGAGAATCATTCAGCTTTACAATGGCCACCGCAACAAAAGCTTCCCCCTGTTTGATGTGTGAAATGGAGATGAAGCGTCTCTTCATGGTGAAATGAATATGACTATCTGGGCGAGGATCCGGACTTCTGCCATGATTGGATACCATCCCAACCGAGACAATCGCTGGAGCCTCACACCCACGACCTCAGGACTCCCCGAAGCTGGAATATTACCTCCTAATGCTCCATATCTTTTCCTTATGCACAAATATCTAATCCTATAAACTGCTAGAGCAGCCTGTCAGCTGTGTGATCATATGTGTAAGAACAGCCTTACGTTTGGCAGCTATTGCTCATGTTCTGTTTGTCTCCTTGTACTCCCCAGGATATAGTCATCTGCAGAATACTAAAGCTATTCTCAGCCCACCAGAATCCTCAGTGGGGTCTCTAGTGTTCATAAGTGGCTTATTTGACCACTAAGCATCAGACCCCAATCATTCATTATGTTGACAGCAGCTGTATGGGGTATACTGCGAAAATTACATGTTCGTCCTGCTGGCCTAGCGCATAGGTTAATATTTCACAGTGATGAGCGTCAGTGTCCTGCAGATGCCTATAACCCAGGGGGAGAAGAATAAAAGATGATTATTTTCCCCCCACCAACAGATATTGACATACTGGGGTATGAATGTTTTGTAATTTTTTTTGACTGAGCTCCCATATTATATATAATTTTCCCTTTTCCTCTTTTCATAGTCTGGTAACCACTCTTGGACACCAGTGTGAGGTCCTAGCACACACCTGATTTTAATTACATCCTTAGACATATAAGCCTACACAGATTTCACCAGTTCACCATCTCACTAGGGCATAGTGTCAGGACCTGGCAGTGGAGGCCCCTTGAAGTGGGTGCCAGGCTTGATCCTTAGTGGCCACTAATGAGACTAAGACCTCTGATTTCATTTTTTGCACGGGGCAGTCTCTGCATTACACATTTACACAATTCAGTTTGATCTTCTTTTCTTTAGTGCCACTCATTAATTTACATTTTTCATATATAGTAGTGTCGCGGCAGATATCCTATTGTTGTAATTTACTCCTTCACAACCAAGGACGAATGAGATGTGTAGCTAACCGCAGTGATCAGAGATTGTGCCGTTCACCGCCGTGATCGGAGGTCCCGTGATGCGATCATGGGACCTCTGCTGTTGCCTTGACAGCCTGGGGTCCTGTGATAATCCCAGAAGCTGTCCTGAATCACTTCCTGTCTGTGATCCCCCAATGACGTCACCAGCAGAAAGTGATGATTTCTCCTATGTTCAGATGAGCAGCAGCTCATCTGAACATAGAAGCGATCGCACTATGCAACACTGAGGCCCCCTAGTGGGCCAAGTAAAATAAAGAAAATATTTTAAAAAAAGTTTTTAAAAATTTGAATATGAAAAAAAAAAGACAAGTTCAAATCACCCCCTTTTCCCCATTGAAAATAAAACTATTAAAAACCATTAAAAAAAAATTACACATACTTGGTATCGCTGCGTTCAGCAATGCCCGATCAAATTATAAAATCAGTTAATCCGATCTGTAAACTGCATAACGGAAAGTAAATCCAAATGTCAAAACTAGGCCACATCATTGCACTAACGGGCGATCAAAACTTCACATCTACCCAAAAATAGTTTCTTAAGAAACGTCTGCTCAAGACACAACAAATAAGCTGTCACAGCCCCAGATCCCGAAACATGAGAATGCTATGGGTCACCGAAAATGGCGCAAAAGTGCAATTCTTTTTCTTTACAAACATCTGAATTTTTTTTTTTCACCACTTAGAGATCAGTAAAAGTATACACTTTTGGTGTCTACGAACTCGTACCGACCCAAGGCATTGTACTGACATGTCAATTTTACCATATAGTGAACATGGTGAATAAGAAAACCGTCAAAACAATTGTGTAATTGGACACTTTTAAATTTTTTTTATTGTATTTGAGTGTATTAATATACACTGCGAAATCAAAGTTAAATAAAGGCTGAGGTATGAAAAATAATAAAGATTGAAATACCCTCCGACGGGTGTTCGGGAGCCACAGCAGGAATTGAATTGCTAGGACCTGCCATGATATCAGAGGACGTTCCGGGCGCTCAATGGCCGCTTGCTCATATCAGTGCCCGGAAGTCACTCTGACATCACGACAGGTCCTGTTGTTCTGGTACCTGCCTGTCTCTCCGCGCTGCATCGCACAAACATTTGCTGGAGGGTAAGTATTTGATTCTTTTTTATTTTACATACATTTGCCTTTATTTTATTTAGATTTCTAAATCTAATAGGGGCGGTCACAGAGGGGAGGAGGAACCAGGATTCTTCCTCCCCTGTGTGACATCACCTGCGCTTGTGGAGAGAAGAAAGCACCCACATATTTTGTTGCGCTTTTTTGCATGGCCGAAAATCGCTGCAAAAAGTGCAACAAAATACTCAATTGTGTGAACGTAGCCTTAAAGCAGGGGTCTCAAACAGACGGCCTGAGGGCCGCATGCGGCCCCTGGGGCTTCACTATGGGGCCCGCAGCACCTTGGACAACTTAATGGTTCATCGCCCCAGTGCAGGGGGCCGCTGCAGTCCTCGCTGTGTGATGACTTCCGTCCGCAGCACTAACAAGCTCTGCCACTCAGCAAGATCAATGCAAGCTGCCAGCCAATGAGAGGTCCGCAGCTGATGGCGGAATATGACGTCACATGCGGGCCTCTGGTTGGCAGATTGAATTGATCTTGCTGAGCATCAGAGCTTGTCTGAGCGGCGGCTGGAGGAAGTCATAGCACAGCGGAGGCCCCCTTCACTGGAGCGATGCATCATTAAAGTGAGAAAAGTGTGATAGGGTGTAAGTGTGAGGGTGTATGTGAGTGAGGATATTTACTATGAAGTAGTATGAATTAGTAGGTATGTGAGTGTGTAAAAAGAAGGTAAAACAGGATGGGGCATCACTATAAAAGTAGATCAGGATGGGGGACATCAGTACAAAAGGGGTCCAGAATGGGGGACATCACTACTAAAGGGGATCGGGATGAGGGACATCATTACTATGGGGGATTAGGATGGGGACATCACTACTAAAGGGGAATCTGGATGGGGGACATTACTAGAAAAGGGATCAGGATGGGTGATATCACAAGAAAAGGGGATCAGGATGAGGACATCACTACAAAAGGGAATCAGGATGAGGGACATCACTACAAAAGGGGATCGGGATGGGGGACATCACTAGAAAAGGGGAACAGGATGGGGAACATCACTACAAAAGGGGAACAGGATGAGGGACATCACTACAAAAGGGGAACAGGATGGGGAACATCACTAGAAAAGGGGAACAGGATGGGGAACATCACTAGAAAAGGGGAACAGGATGGGGAACATCACTAGAAAAGGGGAACAGGATGGGGAACATCACTAGAAAAGGGGAACAGAATGGGGAACATCACTAGAAAAGGGGAACATCACAAGAAAAGGGGAACAGAATGGGGGACATTACTAGAAAAAGGAAAAGGGATCAGGATGGGGGACATCAGTAGAATAGGACATTACTACAGGATGGGGACATTACTACAAGAAGGGGATCAGGATTTGTACTTTACAACATTGAGAAAATATTCTGGTATTATATAAATATCACTTAGTCCTACAAGGGATGCAGCCCCCCCGCTATAAATGGTTTTTTATGTGCGGCCCACCAACCCAGCTGAGTTTGAGATACCTTGCCTTTAAAGGGAGCCTGTCACCAGGTTTTTGCCATCTCATCTAATAGCAGCATAATATAGAGACAGAGACCATGATTCTAGCGATGTGTCACTTACTGGGCTGCTCAGAGTAGTTTTGATAAAAATCACTGTTTAATCAGCTGGAGATTAATATAATAGGACTACTCAATTAGTCCAGCACATTCATTTACTCCTAAATAATCTGAAGCAGTGAAAACAGTAATTGTATCAAAATTACAGCAAACACCTCAGCAAGTGACAGATTGCTTGAATCAGGGGCTCCATCTCTAAATTATGCTGCTGTCAGTTGGAACAGCAAAAACCTGGTGACAGGTTCCCTTTAAATATGCATTAATATATCTAATGCCTGGCATTACATGTCATTGTGTTGCCTCATTTTAATTAATTCTGACTTTTATTATTGGATATCTCCTTTGCTTGCTTTGCCTCCCATATGGACATGCCCCCATACACATTAGACTAAAGTCCCCCGTACTTCCCATTACTGTCCAAATCAGGCTAATATGTAAGGAGTGCCTTTCGAGTTCATCTGTCAGGGAACCAGCATGTCTGATTTCAGACTGTCTACTTTTATGTTCTCCCCGATATTATACAGGAGTCGAGCTCTCCTGTGTGTGGGAGAGCTGCCGGTGAACCATCCTTCAGCCAACAGCTATCAATTGTGTTATTGGGGGGATGAGGGGAAGGGCTTAAAGTGTAACTTCATTGAAAAGACAAAAATCCAATGCTGCACTGGTTAATGATATGTCATGTAGCAGCTAAGATTGTTGTTTTGTGCCATATGACTTATTTTCTTACATTCTTCTATGCTCTTTTAAAAACTTCATTTTATGGCTGTGTGGGCATGGCCAGCATCTGCCAGCACAGTGTATTTCTACAGCTTCTGAGAGCTGGCTGATTGTAAGCTGTGTGGGAAGCCAGTAGACAAGGGGTTAAGAGATTGTGACTGAGCTGTGTGGAGCCAGTTGACAGATCTTTCCTTGGCACAAGCTTCTGAGAAGTTTCCACGGAAACTTTTGATATAGCTTAGCAACTGTGCTGTAGGTTGTGCTAATCTGATACATTGTTTCCTCATGAGCTGAAGTCAGCAGTGTAGGCCATGCCCCTTTTACCTTAGATGGTTACATGCCCCGTATTCACTGAAGACGGTTATGAGTGATAAAAATGTGTCTGCTTCACACACAGTCTAGTGGGGACATTTTGTGGAAGGTTTATGAATGGTAGCCAACCAGAATTTTCTTATGAAGTTTATTTGAAAGTTTATTAAAATCACTTGCTCTACATCATTATTAAACAAAATTTAAATGGCTGTTACGCTTTAAGAATTTCAGTCTCCCACTTTGAGTTTATCTGATCCTGATATTGTTTAGAAATATTTATGACGCTAGAAGTCATTTTACCTGGTAGTTATGTAACGAGACTTGTTTGGCCATTACTGGGGTGTACATAATGGGTGGATGTGTGTAAAGGTCACTGTTTCTGTTCCAGTAGTGTTGTATATTACTGTCTCTTATATTTGTTTTAGCATAAAAACTGTTTGCTTAGCTCATGAAAAGTAATGCTTTGTCTGTTTCATGGCATTTCTGCCTTAGATCTGTCTGTGCCATATGGATACTTGTTGTTAGCTCAGGTTTCTGTGTAGTGACTTTTCTGTGTATACATTGGAGGGTCTACATCATTTATAGACATAGTCGTGGTCCACTGCCCATTAGTTTACCCAACTCTTACCTGGCTGACATGTGCCACTGTATGGCCTTAAAAGCGAAATATTGGGAAATATTACAATATAATGTCCAAAATCAATGATGATAAAGTCAAAGAAGCAAAATTGTGGGCATGCGCACTTAGGCTGCTTTCACATAACGATTTATTCATTTCCGATGCTGTCCGATAAAAATCGGACAGCATCGGACCGATTTTCGGGCCCCATGCATCCCTATGGGGATCGGACCGAATCGGATGTGCACTAAATGCCATCCGATTTGGTCCGATCCGAATCTGTCCGATTTTATTATCGGTGCTAAAATCGGAGCCTGCTCCGATTTTAGCACCGAAAATAAAATCTGACAGATTCGGATCGGACCAAATCGGATGGCATTTAGTGCACATCCGATCTGACCCGATCCCTATAACATGGGGCCCTATGGAGAAGGGTCCGAGGAAACATCTATGTCTCCTCGGACCCCGTTTTACTGTAGTGAGCATGCTCAGTACAGTAAAACTGCTCCTAACTAGGAGCATAAGGGTTAAAAAAAATAAAATAAAGGTTATTCTCACCTCCCCCCGAGCCCCCGCCGTCTTCCGCCATCTTCTTTGAGGCTCCCGGTGGCTCCCGCAGGCTGCCGGTGTCAGCAGAGCGCTCCCTCTGCTGTTCAGGACCTGCAGTGATGTCACAGTCACGTGACCGCGGGTTCACTATGGTGAACCCGCGGTCACGTGACTGTGACATCACCGCAGGTCCTGTGTACAGCAGAGGTACACCTCTGCTGACACCGGCAGCCTGCGGGAGCCACCGGGAGCCTAGAAGAAGATGGCGGAAGACGGCGGGGGCTCGGGGGGAGGTGAGAATAACCTTTATTTTTTTTTTATTTTTTTGCAGCCCGGCGCCGATTTTATGCCGGAATCGGATGCCTATTTGGCACCCGATTCCAGGCATCAGAAGGGAGCCGATGCTGTCCGATTTATATCGGACAGCATCGGCTCCCTTCAAATCGTAATGTGAAGGTAGCCTAACTCAGGAGGCAGTCATCTTCAGACAACTGAATATGCAAAGATGGCGGAGTGACCTGGCGCGTGCATGCGCACTTTCTCACGCCGCCATCTTTGTACACCACAGGGGGAGAGAGACAGCACATAGCGGGGAGAGTGCACAAGGGGGCAAGAGTGATGGTTGTGCAAACATGGGGCCCAGTGCCACGGTACTGGCACATTACGGCGAACTGTCACCTGTGCTGCCACCGCTGCTGCCCGTAGCCGCCATCTACATCACCACCTGAGTAAGTGCACATGCCACTTACTAAGGCAGTTGCCATCTTTGACACCTGAGAATATAAAGATGACAGCATGACCCGGTGCCACATGCGCCTTTACACCGCTATCTTTGTACACCAATGGGGGGAGAGAGATAGCACAGAGCGGGAGTGTGTGCACTGGTGGGTCACATAGTGAAAGATGTGCAAATATGGCGCCCACTACGGATTTCGGGCGGCTGCGGCACCACTGGCGATACTGCGCAATGTGCCAGCTGACACCTCACCGCCTGAGTAAGTGCGCATGCACACTTTCTCAAGCAGCTGCCATCTTTGGACACTTGATTATACAAAGATGTCAGCGTTGTGACCTTGTCCACACAAGTGCACTTACTCCGCTGGCATCTTTGTACATCGCAGAGCAGAGAGCGTGCACAGGGGAAGAGAGAGCATGGGGGCAGAGTGATGAGTATGCAAATATGGTGCCCACTGGCACATTGCGCATACCGCCAGTAGTGCCGCAGCCGCCCTTAACCACCGCCACCCGAAACCTTCGCTGCTGACACATCACATGCACACTTACTCAGGTCTCCAACATATTTGGACACCTGGGTATACAAAGATGGTAGAGCTGTTACCCTGTGCGCGCATGCGTGCTTATGCCGCCGCCATCTTTGGATACCTCTGGGAGGGAAGAGAGCACAAGGGAGGTGAGTGCTCAGGGGGTAATGAAGAGCGCACATAGAGGGGCAAACGTTTGGGGGGGGTAGGAGAGTGCACAGGGGGAAGATGGCTCAAAAAAGAGCACAGAGGGGAGAGAGACTGCATACAGTTGGCTACAAAACCTGCAACAGCACTCACGTAAAAATATGCAGCAAATATGTAGTGTGTGAACGCACCCTAACATTTGTGGCGGTGTTAAAACATACCGGATTCATTAGGAGACATGCATCTCTTACTGAATGCAGAGCATCCGACTCAAATACGTTCCCTCATCAAAGCCAGAGTGATAAAACACTGGTTAGAACATGATGGCAGCCATCTGACCTGGTAAGATCTCATCAGTGGTGATATCTGGTGTCGGACTCTGCATCCTGACCTGTCATAGTTGTGATCCAAGGATAGGTCATCACTATCAAAGTCCTGGACTGCCCCTTTAGTGATTGCAGGGCTTGAATTCAGGGGTAAATAATAGAAATCAATGAATGCTGCAAGTGAATATGGTATGTTAGTTTGCCTATGGTGGAATAGAGGATTACCAAATGTTTGAGCTCAGTAGAGACATTCATCAGACGGCAAAGTCCAAGTTTACAGCAGGAAACAGACCCAATCACTGATTAACTTTAAGACAGAGGTTCTCGTACCAGTCGCCCAAGATTAAGATTATCCGTCTGTGTTTGTACAGTGCTGGGCATTGTGTGGCTGTGATATTACTGTAGCTCAGTTACAATAACCTGAAGCCAATAATGAGGTTTTGTCCTTCTATGTATTGATGTCTTCAATAATTTGAACCGTTTTCCCAAGATGAAATAGTGAACCCTTCCTTGTTATATAAACTTTCAAAATGACACTTCTATCCTTTATCCTCCATAAAAGATTGTGGGAAGAATATAGATATTATGTCTGCTTTACTTGCTGAGAAATTATTTATTTATAGAGCACCATTGATTCCATGGTGCTGTACATGAGTAAGTAAAAAATACAATGAACAAACTAATAGTGACAGACTGGTACAGAGGGGAGAGAGGACCCTGCCCTTGCGGGCTTACATTCTACAGGGCAATGGGGAGGGAGACAGTAGGTTGGGTCTGCTCTGTTGGTGGTGGAGTGCCAGGTCCAGTGGTGGTGAGGTGGCACCGTGGTCATTGCAGGCTATAGGCAGTTCTGAAGAGATGGGTTTCCAGGTTCTCCTTGAAGGTTCCCAGTGTGGGGGACGGTCGAACGTTTTGGGTGCAGAATTTCAGGGGATGGGGGATGCACGGGCGAAGTATTGCAGACTGTTAGATGAGGAACGTACAAGTGTGGAGGAAAGGAGGAGGTCTTGGTAGGATCGAAGATTGCGAGTTGGATGATATCGGATGAAATATTACTGGCCCTTAGTTATGGGCTAAGCAGTTTGGGGGCAGGAGCCAGCTGTCCTGACATTGAGTCCCACTGCTACTTGTCTCCTTGCCCAATAGTACTGACCTATACCGGAAAGCATGGCTTACAGCCCTCTTACGGAATATCCGGATATGAAGAAGTTAATGCAGCACTCCTGGTCTTTCAATATGTCCAACTTTATTAGAAACGGTTAAAAACACATCAGGGAGAGGAGTGGTGTATGGGACTACAGACTGTTACAGAATAGGTAGTGGTCGGTCAAAGTCAGCAATTTTTGGCAAGACATCCCAACCCACCAGTGTGTACGTAACTGATCCCCCCTGATGGGTGATGTCGGGAGAGGGAAGGATCGGGCAGCAGGACATTTAATGGCCAATTCTGTAGTTTTCCATTGTTTCATTGTGGCAGTGGCTTCCTCCTCTCTCCCCATTAGAAGCACTTGAATGTTTAGTCAGACCTAAGTTCACATTTGTTTGGGAAAAAGCAGATAACTACTATCTTGCGTATGGCCAGCTTTAGGGTGAGGTCCATAATGTCTGAGCTGAATTCAGGCACTTCAGCTTCTTTCTTGCCTTATGCTGTTAACGACATCCCCATCATTTACAAGAACAGGATCTGTCCATGTGGCACTGGATTACCTAAAATCCTTGTTCTGTCTTTATACCAAGGACAGGATATTTTTCCCCAGGCGTATAATAAAGTCAATACCAAAAGCTATTACCAATATTTATTTTGGCCCGTTTTCCGAGCTCCGTCATAGTGGCGAGATGTGGCCTCACCTCAAATGATATGTTTGCGGTCACAGCTCTGCCCTCGGCAATGTTGGCACAAAGTGTAAACTTTATTCAGGCTTTATTCAGTTATTTCTCTGTGGAGATGATAATGTAGTGGAGTGATTACATACTGATTTTCCCATGTCGCTATTGAGCTGTGTGCGGTTTATACATTTAATTAATGCTTGATTTGTGGCTGATATAATTTGACATGAATGGTTTGCTCACACACACATGGACATGTCCTGATATTACAATGTTTGTAGCCTCGGTCACAATTGTCCATTATGTGGAAGCAACAATGGGAATCTGTGAAGAACAACATCTGTCTGAGGGAATCTATGGAGCTTTGTCATAGAGGGATGGAGCATGAAACTATACATAATGAGGGGTTTTATTATTTGTAGAAATGTGCAGTTATTAGCAGGGCTGTGGAGTCAGTATGCCAAACATCCAACTCCTCAATTTCCCTGAATCCGACTCTTAACTCCATCAAAATGGACACTGACTCCACAGCTCCAACTCCACAGCCCTGGTTATTAGGAGATTCCCAGAATTGTAGTGTCAGGGACTCTGCATTATCTAATATATGATCACAAGGTCTCCAATCATGTCATGTCTGATTGACTGAAAATAAGGATCCTAAATGTTTGATTCCTACTTATTTGATCCGAATATTCTCTGGGGATATGTGGTGTCGTCCTGCCCTTCACCTCCCCCTTTCCGTTGTAGGAATATGGACTTGGTGGCGCGTGTGGCCGTTTGCCCGTTGACCTAAGCTAGTCAATGTAGTAGTTCAGATGAATGTTTTTTTACAGATGGACTGATTGTCTCCGGCTAATAAAATTGCAGCATGAACTACTTCAATCTGACAGATCAGATTCTCCCATTATACAGTTGTGGCCAAAAGTATTGACACCCCTGCAATTCTGTCACCTAATACTCAGTTTCTTCCTGAAAATGATTGCAATCTCAAATTCTTTGGTATTATTATCTTCATTTAATTTGTCTTCAATAAAAAAACACAAAATAGAACAAAGCAAAAAGCAAAACATTGATCATTTCACACACAACTCCAAAAATGGGCCAGACAAAAGTATTGGCACCCTCAGCCTAATACTTGGTTGCACAACCTTTAGCCAAAATAACTGCGATCAACCGCTTCCGGTAACCATCAATGAGTTTCTTACAATGCTCTGCTGGAATTTTAGACCATTCTTCTTGGGCAAACTGCTCCAGGTCCCTGATATTTGAAGGGTGCCTTCTCCAACCTGCCATGTTTACATCTCTCCACAGGTGTTCTATGGGATTCAGGTCTGGACTCATTGCTGGCCACCTTAGAAGTCTCCAGTGCTTTCAAACCATTTTTTAGTGCTTTTTGAAGTGTTTTGGGTCATTATCCTGCTGGAAGACCCATGACCTCTGAGGGAGACCCAGCTTTCTCACACTGGGCCCTACATTATGCTGTAAAATTTGTTGGTAGTCTTCAGACTTCATAATGCCATGCACACAGTCAAGCAGTCTAGTGCCAGAGGCAGCAAAGCAACCCCAAAACATCAGGGAACCTCCGCCATGTTTGACTGTAGGGACCGTGTTCTTTTCTTTGAATGCCTCTTTTTTTCTCCTGTAAACTCTGTGTTGATGCCTTTGCCCAAAAAGCTCTACTTTTGTTTCATCTGACCAGAGAACATTCTTCCAAAGCGTTTTAGGCTTTCTCGGGTAAGTTTTGGCAAACTCCAGCCTGGCTTTTTTATGTCTCGGGGTAAGAAGTGGGGTCTTCCTGGGTATCCTACGATACAGTCCCTTTTCATTCAGATGCCGACGGATAGTACGGGTTGACACTGTTGTACCCTCGGACCGCAGGGCAGCTTGAACTTGTTTGGATGTTAGTCGAGGTTCTTTATCCACCATCCGCACAATCTTGCGTTGAAATCTCTCGTCAATTTTTCTTTTCCGTCCACATCTATGGAGGTTAGCCACAGTGCCATGGGCTTTAATCTTCTTGATGACACTGCGCACGGTAGACACAGGAACATTCAGGTCTTTGGAGATGGATTTGTAGCCTTGAGATTGCTCATGCTTCCTCACAATTTGGTTTCTCAAGTCCTCAGACAGTTCTTTGGTCTTCTTTCTTTTCTCCATGCTCAATGTGGTACACACAAGGACACAGGACAGAGGTTGAGTCAACTTTAATCCATGTCAACTGGCTGCAAGTGTGATTTAGTTATTGCCAACACCTGTTAGGTGCCACAGGTAAGTTACAGGTGCTGTTAATTACTCAAATTAGAGAAGCATCACACGATTTTTGTAACAGTGCCAATACTTTTGTCCACCCCCTTTTTTATGTTTGGTGTGGAATTATATCCAATTTGGCTTTAGGACAATTCTTTGTGTTTTTTTCCATTGAAGACAAATTAAATGAAGATAATAATACCAAAGAATTTGTGATTGCAATCATTTTCAGGAAGAAACTGAGTATTATCTGACAGAATTGCAGGGGTGTCAATACTTTTGGCCACAACTGTATGTCAATGGGCACACAGAAAAAATTTGATCAAATATGGATTACCATCCCTGTGTCATGCATCTTTTTCAGACCCATTTCAATTATTAATATAGGAAATTGTATTTTGCCTTGATTTTAAATTGTATTTGATTTTGATTGTTGTTAATACGGAAATAAAAAACAGACATTCGAATGCCGTACAGCCGTCAGTACCTATGCCTTCCACATGTTTTTTTTCTTGCTGAAAAATAGTCTATTTTGCGTCAGACCCGGCCTACAGCTAAGTGGACACCCTGTTAGCGCATGTAACAAATTATATACAATGGGATAAGCTCCCCATCTATACTTTCCACTGTCCCCCTTTCACTAGATAGAGGTTAGCATTGTGCTCTTTTGGCCTCGTTGGGTAAAGCACTGTATGGTCCTACACTGAGGGCCACCACAATAAATAGGTGATAAATGTCTTTTGGCAGTGAGTCCCTACAGTGAACAGATGCCTAGATATCCATTCCGACACTGGCCAGAGTGACAGTGTACCTCTTGAATATATATGCCAGTTACCCAGTTTCCATTGATAGCCATAAATGCATGCGCCATAACACATCCTCCATTATGTTTGACAGAGGATGTGCTGGGCTTCTATTAGAGAGCCTTTACTTTCCTCCATACTTTTCTTTTCCTTGTATTCTTGTATAACCTTGGTTTTATCTGTCAGTACAATCTTGTTCCAGAACAGTTGGGTTCTCCGATATTTTTTATTCTGATCTTGCGTGGTAAGTAATTTGTTAGATCTCCGACGGTGGACTCTGCCCAGCATGGCTGCAAGCCGTAATGGATCTGGCAAATGATTTGGCTAATGGCACCTAGCTAGTGTCCACCATCCAGACTCTGGGGCTTTGGACAGCAAGATGGTGATAGTTATGGGTGGCTCAGCGTTAGCACGGTATGGTGGATCAGAGTTAGCACGGTATGGTGGATCAGAGGTTAGCACGGTATGGTGGGTCAGAGGTTAGCACGGTATGGTGGGTCAGAGGTTAGCACGGTATGGTGGGTCAGAGGTTAGCACGGTATGGTGGGTCAGAGGTTAGCACGGTATGGTGGGTCAGAGGTTAGCACGGTATGGTGGGTCAGAGGTTAGCACGGTATGGTGGGTCAGAGGTTAGCACGGTATGGTGGGTCAGAGGTTAGCACGGTATGGTGGGTCAGAGGTTAGCACGGTATGGTGGGTCAGAGGTTAGCACGTATGGTGGGTCAGAGGTTAGCACGGTATGTGGGTCAGAGGTTAGCACGGTATGGTGGTCAGAGGTTAGCACGGTATGGTGGGTCAGAGGTTAGCACGGTATGGTGGGTCAGAGGTTAGCACGGTATGGTGGGTCAGAGGTTAGCACGGTAGTTTTGCAGCACTGGTTCTGAAATAAAATCCCACCAATGATGAATCTACAAGGGGTTTGTATGTTCTCCCCATGTTTGTGTGGATTTTCTCCGGTTCTCCTACTGGTGGTAAATATAGATTATGAGCCCCAATGGGGACAGTGGTGATATTGTCTGTAAGGAGCTGCAGAATATGTGCTAGATAAGCAAAGCATAATAATAAATCTATTTAAATATCTTTAAAGTGTACTCAGTCGTTGTCGACTATCGAGACTCTGGCATACTTATGCTGCACAATAGATATTGTTCACTTTAGCTGGCGCCCACTAGTGGTACCGTTTTCAATCTACATCCATCATCAGTATCTGGGTATATCTGTATACCCACCCATGCTTCATTTGTAGGATGTGTATTAACGGATGTCCATCATTTGGAGCTGTATGTATGAATGCGACAGTGCTCATTGCCATAGGACAGGTAACCTAGTTAACGGGAGCGGACTTCTGTCTTTATAGGTAAATTCTCTGTCCATCCCTTTACATCATGGAGGGGAATTACTGTCTGGAGAGCATTCTGTTATTAGTGGAATGCTATTGAATTTTATAATTTAAACTCTGGTAGAAAATTGAGGTTTTTTTTTAGGTTTTCTCTCTTTTTTTTTTTTTTTTCCCCCCTCTTTTGTCAATGATATTTTGGATTTACATCAATTAAGGATTCTCTGCTTTATAGGCTTTGAAAACCATATACCCGCCCTGAGTAGATGTTGTGAAGGTTTTTTTTTTTCTTTAGGAATGAAAGAATTCTGCAGTTAGTTGTCTTGTGCCTCCAGGCCGGGCGGTGTTGCTGATCTCATCAGTTCATCCTTTTTGAAATATATAAAGAATGTACCAAATTGCTGATTTAGGTATTTCCCTGTCTGATATTTCTTACATTCTCTGTCCCAGTAATGGCCTCCTCTGTGCTCAGCGGCCCATCTTTTAATATGTCGGCTGACAGCTTTCATTCCTCCAGCAGTTCTCTCTCCTGACTCCTAAATACACATGAAGGATTGGCTGATGGCTCTTTCCCAACTTCCCTATACATATGAACACACAGTTATGTGAGACATCTGCTTGGCCGAGGGTTCATGAGTTTTTATTAGGGCTTGTGCAGATGACTGTACAGTCATGGCCAAAAGTTTTGAGAATGATACAAATATTAATTTTAACAAAGTCTACTGCTTCAGTTTTTCTAATGGCAATTTGCATATACTCCAGAATGTCATAAAGAGTGATCAGCTTAACAGCAATTACTTGCTAAGTCAATATTTGCCTAGAAAATGAACTTTAACCCCCAAAACACATTTCACCATCATTGCAGTCCTGCCTTAAAAGGAGCAGCTAAGATCGTTTTAGTGATTGTTCCATTAACACAGGTGTGGGTGTTGATGAGGACAGGGCTGGCGAACAATCAGTCATGATTAAGTAAAAATGACACCACTGGACACTTTAAAAGGAGGCTGGTGCTTGGTATCATTGTTTCTCTTCAGTTAACCATGGTTATCTCTAAAGAAATACGTGCAGCCATCATTGCACTGCACAAAAATGGCCTAACAGGGAAGAGTATCGCAGCTAGAAAGATTGCACCTCAGTCAACAATCTATCGCATCATCAAGAACTTCAAGGAGAGAGCTTCCATTGTTGTCAAAAAGGCTCAGGGCGCCCAAGAAAGACCAGCAAGCGCCAGGACCGTATCTTAAAACTGTTTCAGCTGCGGGATCGGACTACCAGCAGTGCCGAGCTTGCTCAGGAATGGCAGCAGGCTGGTGTGAGTGCTTCTGCACGCACTGTGAGGCGGAGACTCTTTGAGCAAGGCCTGGTTTCAAGGAGGGCAGCAAAGAAGCCACTTCTCTCCAGAAAAAACATCAGGGACCAACTGATATTCTGCAAAAGGTACAGGGAGTGGACTGCTGAGGACTGGGGTAAAGTCATTTTCTCTGATGAATCCCCTTTTCGATTGTTTGGGACATCTGGAAAACGGCTTATTCGGAGAAGAGGGTGAGCCCTACCACCAGTCTTGTCTCATGCCAACTGTTAAGCATCCTGAAACCATTCATGTGTGGGGTTGCTTCTCAGCCAAGGGAATCGGCTCACTCACAGTCTTGCCTAAAAACACAGCCATGAATAAAGAATGGTACCAGAATGTCCTCCAAGAGCAACTTCTCCCAACCGTCCAAGAGCAGTTTGGTGGCCAACAATGCCTTTTCCAGCATGATGGAGCACCTGCCATCAAGCAAAGGTGATAACTAAATGGGTCAGGGACAAAACGTAGAGATTTTGGGTCCATGGCCTGGAAACTCCCCAGATCTTAATCCCATTGAGAACTTGTGGTCAATCATCAAGAGACGGGTGGACAAACAAAAACCAACAAATTCTGGCAAAATGCAAGCATTGATTATGCAAGAATGGACTGCTATCAGTCAGGATTTGGTCCAGAAGTTGATTGAGAGCAGTCAGGGAGAATTGCAGAGGTCCTGAAGAAGAAGGGTCAACACTGCAAATATTGACTTGCTGCATTAACTCATTCTAACTGTCAATATAACCTTTTGGTACTCATAATATGATTGCAATTATATTTCTGTATGTGATATAAACATCAGACAAACACAACAAAAACCAGAGGTCAGCAGATCATGTGAAAATATAATTTTGGTGTCATTCTCCAAACTTTCTGGCCATGACTGTACTTTTAAGGCCCATTTACGTGGTTGTTCTTGGCATCATTTCCACATCACTAGTGAGATGTCGCACGCCTGGATATCGTGAACAACTCATTAGCGATGTTGTGAGCAGGTATTGTTCGCCAACCTTGCGAACGATCCCAGCTCATTGCTGTGAATGGGCGAAGTCTCTCACAACATCGTTATTGCGATGCTACCAGATCGTTTGAATGACATCGCCAGGTTTTCCAACATGTTGGTAAACCTGTCAACTCTGATCCAGCGATTTATCGCTGCAACTTGGCAGTGTCACACACAACGACGCCGCTGATACGCCTCCAAACCCGTGACGCATCAGCGATGTCGCTGACAATGTTGTGCCGTGTAACAGGGCCTTTAGTTTAAATGCGTCCAACAAAATAGCTGATCTCCCTTGGAATCTATGGGGCCAAGCATATACTTACATTTTTCCTCTGACTGAGGAAAAAATTGTATCATGTCCGCGTTGGATCCAATTATCAGAAGTCAATGGGCCTGTGGAAAACATTGGAGTGCACTCAGAAGGCATCAGAGTGCAGTCTGATTTTCACAAATTGACACAATGGAGAAGGTAGAGACCATTTTTCTCCATCTTCTCCTTATCCGAGAAAACGGAACCCACAATGATCGGAATTGATCAGATTTGCCTAATCGGCCCGAATCCCTCATAGAGAACATACGGCTGTCAGAACTAGCTTCAGAACAAAAGGGCCCAGCGTCACCCTGCTCGCCAGACATTCTGTCTGAAAAATCTTAGGCACCAATCCAGCATTTATTTTTGTTTTTCAAAGCTGAAGTGATGCTTTAAATGTAAGTCCCCTTGCCCCCAGTCATATACTCACCTTCTGGTGGCTTCACCTTAATCGATACCGCTCAAGTCCTGCGGTGCCATCTTGTGCCTGTAACTGCTGATTGGCAGGAAGGCAAAAGTTATGTCACAAGCTCCTAATAAATCTTTGTCAGCCAGAACAATTTTCCCATAGAGATGTATTGAGTTGTGTCCTCTGGTGCGCTCCACGAAACACTGAAGACCCCGGACGGTCACAAATTGCTGGGGATTGAATAGGAGCGAAGGCGACAGAAGATGAAGCCACTGGAGGGTGAGAATAACACCGGTGCAATAAAAAATAACACTGGGGTGCGGCTTTAGTCCCTCGTACACTTTAGGTGATTGGGGGAGATTTGTGGTTGGACCGATACAAAATGCAAATTGAAATCTACTCCAAACCTTTTTTCATGAACTAATGATACAGATCACATCAGACCTTATAAACCTTATCAGGCAATTGGCCAATTGCTTTAAGGTACCGTTACACAGGGAAACATCTCCGGCAACATCGCCGGCATCTCAGGGGCGTTGCCATTTTGAAGCGACATCGCTGGAGAATTGCCCCGTGTAACAGGGTGATATCAATGGCGAATGTCCTGAAACCTTGGGATGTTGTTCAGGCCACCTGCCTGAATCGCCCTGTCTGACAGCGCAACAGCAACTTCCCCGATTGAGTCCAATGTTAAGTATTGCTGCCAGGGTTGAATTTAACCCTGGCAGCGATAGTTGCTTTCAATATGGCTGCTGCATTGCCAGCGATGTCTCCTCGTCTGACAGCTCACCAGCGATCTTGGCCAGCGGCCAAAAACGTGCGTGCTCCCGTCAGTTGCTGGAGATGTTTCCCCCTGTAACGGGGCCTTTAGACTAAGAAAATGTAGATATGTTAAAGTAATAAACAGAATTCCTGTATTATAAATGCTGTCTTTCCGTTATGCCTCTTACAGCATTTCACTTCAGTCACATTTTGACAGCTTTGTTTCCTATCCATTGTGGTGATAGAGATGTGAGAATATAATAATATATAAAATAATATGAGGAGGACAGGCTGTGCCTCTGTGTAGATCCTCTTGTACGCTCAGCAGGTTCATCTCATTTTCTAGAGGTTTGAGCGCTTCCTTTCCTACAGTGTAATGACATTGTAGACGCGGCGTACATTGGGGGATGAGCGGGTATCACAGCCGCTCTCATTCTGTCTCGTCAAGTGTCTCCATCTGTCGTACAGCTTCAAGCACAGCCAAATCCATTTACATCTTAACATATTTCTCACTGTCTTCATGTTAGAAAGCGGAGGCAGATTTCACTAGAATAAATATCTAGTCTGGTCCAAGCTGTGAGAGTTGAGCCCTGTGTACATGTAAAGTATAGGACAGTGGCCATAGATCAGGGGTGCACGAGCTGCGGCCCAGGGGCAACGTGCAGCCCACAATGCCGTGTGACCCCCGACCATATGCACATTCTTGTCTTACAGATTGTGTGTGTGTGTGAGCAGCAGATGAGGGGCTGGGACTGGTGAGTCCTAATGGTGACTGTGCAGTCCTCTCTGGATACCTCATATATGGGGAGAATGGGGTCTCCTCATCTGTTCAGCACTATAAAGTGCAGTATGTGAATTATGTAGGTGGTCTTCTGTGTCTGCAGCTCACTCCATTGTAGTTTATGGGAATAGTGAAACATTATGCAGTAAGCACAAACCCCATAGACTATTGTAGAGGACCTTGTGAATTCATCTACCTTTAGGGCCTATTCACACATATTTTTTTATGACAATTTAGTAGTGGATTTTATTGCAAATCCGTACAAAAAAAATGCTTCACCTACTCTGTGAACATGCTTCTTATTAGTTTTACTCCCTGAAACATGGAAATATGATATTGATTAGTCCTAAGGAAGGGGCTAGAGAGCCCTGAAATGCGTTGAGTAATAAATCAATATTATATTCACCCTTCGATGTCTCGTGGAATACTGCAGCTCAGTTTTTAACCCTTCATCCTCCCTACTCTGTGCACCACGCTGGGGACTGCAGCAGCCGTGATCTGCTTTTATAGTGGTTGTGACTCTCACAACCACACAAGGTGAAGCCTCTGATACATATTTAGGTAATATTTTATCTCTCAGACCCATCATCCTCCCTACTTTAATTTTCTGAGATAATGACCTTTGGGTTTTTATTGGCTGTAAGACATAATCATCAACATTTACAGAAATAAACTCTTGAAATAGATCACTCTCTTTGTAATGATTCTTTATAATATATACATTTCACATTATGTATTGAATTACTGAGATAATTTAACTTTCTGATGATATTCTAATTCATTGACCTGTATATACTTTTCATATTCTGTAAATGTCATGGAAGATAATACACCTTTAATTTCTAGTGCAGCTCCCAAATTGGTTCAGTATGACAATGTTGCCCTTGAACCAAAAATCGTTTGTGCACCCTTGTCCTAGATGAATAGTAAATCCTGTTGTGTTGTCTGCCCTCTACAGTGGAATGCAGGATTACAATTACCTATGGGGAAATTGCCTTGAAGTCACCTTTGAACTGTCCTGCTGCAAGTACCCACCGGCCACTGAGCTGGCTCAGGAATGGGACAATAACAGAGAATCGCTTCTCAAGTTCATGGAAATGGTAACTTCACTATTTTTTTAATTTTCTTTTATTCCACATAATTTCTGTGTCTTAGTCATGATTTTGGTTACAGCCCAACTTCTACTTGTGATGCCAAGTGTTATTCTTCCCCTAACTTGTCTTTTCTAGACCCTGGACGTCTTTCTTCACCAATATGCTGCTGTGATGTCTTGTACATTGTAATCAAACCACCCAACCTTTCAAACAGTTATATTTGTAATTCAGCTGGTTTTTGCTTCCTCATCTGAGAGCAGCACGATGTAGGAAAGAGACCCTGAGTCGAGCGATGTATCACTTAGATTACTGGGTGCAGCGGTTCTGACAGTTTTAAGCAGTTGAAAAAGCTGCACATTTTCACGTCAGGTTATGTATAGACGTTTCAATAGACAGAAGCTGCTTATTAATGTAATAAGCTACTGAAGGTAAAACCAAACAACAGGTAAACAACACTCTGAGAGACACATGGCTCATATCTCTATTAACCCTTACAGCATGCTGTCTTTAGATTACATAGCAAAAAATCTGCTGACAGATTCAGCTTGTATCTTTTAAAACACCCTTAGGCTGGGTTCACACTTGCGTTTGGAACGCAGCGTACCTAACACAGCCAAACGCTTGCGCACTGCGTTCCTATGTTTAACATGGTAATATGGGAAAGGAAACGGTGTTCACCAGTCCGCGCTGCCAGGATCCACTTATTCCAGGGAAGAAACTCACGATCAGATGTGGTATAATCAAATCCTTTATTGCATCCTACGCGTTTCAGTGCCCTCCTGGCACCTTCCTCAGGCGACCAATCAGCGAAGCGACTCGCGCCTTGGTGGGATATTCCTGCGCTGCTCAGCCAATCAGCAGCACGGGATTCAAATCTCCCGTCAAGGCGATAGCCGCTTCGCAAAGCACGATTTAAATCATGCGCCAAGAGCGCTGTTTGACTAAGCAGCGCTGTTGGCGGGTGGCGCACTTTGCCGGTGGATTTGAATCCCGGCCGCCATCTCATAACTTGGGGGTTCCAATATGGCGGTTGGGGCACTTCCGCTGCTTGCGCCGCTCATCTGACGGTTGTGTTGTCGCTGACCTCCGTGCGGTGGATGATGAACCGCGCTACCGTCGAGAGATCAGCGGCCAGCTCCGCTGATTTCCCGACGGTGACGTTAGTGTCCCTTAGACTTCTGTCGCCTGTGTCGCTATCCCACAATGATGCCGCGGTGCATTGTGGGATAGCGTGATAAGCGCCGGAAGTCTGTGACGCATATTATTGGTGATTGTATATTAGACAAGTTTGTGTGGTAATTAGGGTGGTGTCTTTGTAGTGTAGTCACTCTGAACCTTCTCTCAAGCTTCTCCTCATTGCGTGGTTATTACGCCCTGGTGGGTGTGATAATCTAATTCCCAAGCACAGTCCCCGGCGTCGAATATGTATGGGCTCCTTGTATGTATGACCTGCCGGCAAGTAAGTAAGTAATTGGGTGTACTCTCTGGCTTCAGAATGCGCAGTCCACATGCTTAGGAGCCAGACAAGTACACCCAATTACTTACCATCGATGCACACAACCGGAAATGACATGGCCGACGCGTCATACATACAAGGAGGGGGAGCCCGAGAGTGTGTTCAGAGTGACTATACTCCAAAGACACCAACCTAATTACCATACGGACTTGTAAAGGCCCAGTCACACATAAGGACGTACCAGCGATCCCAATAACTGTGCAGAGATCGCTGGTGAGTCGTTTTTCACATCGCTGGTAAGATGTCAAACAGGTATCTCTCCAGCGATGTGAAAAACGACGCACTAGCGATCCAGAATTATACCAAGGTCATTGGGAATTGTCACTCCATAGCGTAGCATTGAGATCGTTGGTCATTGTCCCTGTCAAACACAATGATGTAGCATTCCCAGCGGGAGTGCAACGACGCAGAAATGATCCAGAGCAATATGTAACGCTTCGCCCTATTTTTGATTGCCAACCAAGGTAACAACCAGGCAGCTGGGGGCTGGTATTCTCAGCATTGTGGGGCCCATAGTTATAGAATAGCAGCCCGCAAGCGGCCTGGAAATTGGCGCATTCATTAGAAGCGAGAATTTCTGGCACTTTACCTGGCTTTTCCTGATGCCTTGATGCAGTCGCATCGGGGTGATAGAAGGGGTTAATGACAGTTAAGTATTGGCATCTTGTCATTTATGGTAAATCTTATTTTATTGAAAATTGTAAGAACTGAACATAGGTATGCATGCATTTGTGAGGTAAAACAGTGAGGATTAGAAAAAAAAAAAAAGTCACAGAATAAGTAGCGACTGTAAAGTAGATAACAATTATTCAACTGTATCGTCTCTTGGTATCCCGTACGTAACGGCATAAATTTTAATTCTAAGGCTGGTTGCACATTACGGATTTTTCAGATCCGATGCTGTCCGATCAAAATCGGACAGCATCGGATCCGAATTTGGCCCCATGCAGCCCTATAGGCATGGGACCGAATCGGATGTGCACTAAATGCCATCCTATTTGGTCCGATCCGATTCTGTCCGATTTTATTATCGGTGCAAAAATCGTAGCCTGCTCCGATTTTTGCACCGAAAATAAAATCTGACAGGATCGGATCGGATCAAATCGGATGGCATTTAGTGCACATCCGATCTGACCCTATCATTCTAACATGGGGCCCTATGGAGAAGGGTCCGAGGAAACATCTGATGTCTCCTCGGACCCGATTTTACTGTACTGAGCATGCTCAGTACAGTAAAACTGCTCCTAACTGGGAGCACAAGGGTTAAAAAAAAAAAAAAAAAAAAAGTTTATGCTCACCTCCCCCCGAGCCCCCGCCGTCTTCCTGGAGGCTCCCGGTGGTTCCCTCAGGCTCCCGGTATCTGCAGAAGGTCGTCTTCTGCTGTTCAGGACCTGCGGTGATGTCACAGTCATGTGACCGCGGGTTACCATGGTGAACCCGTGGTCACGTGACTGTGACATCACCGCAGGTCCTGTACACATGAAGAAGACCTCTGCAGCCTGCGGGAGCCACCGGGAGCCTCCAGGAAGACGGCAGGGGCTCGGGGGAGGTGAGCATAAACTTTTTTTTTTTTTTTTTTTTTTTTTTTTTCTTTTACCCCGGAGGCAGCGATTTTATGCCGGAATCGGATGCCTATTTGGCATCCAATACCAGGCATCAGAAGGGAGCCGATGCTGTCCGATTTATATCGGACAGCATCGGCTCCCTAAAAATCGTAATGTGAAAGTAGCCTAAACAAAGAAAGTGTAACCTTTCTATGAATTATGAAATAAACTAGTTTTGTGAAATCGTAGAGCCTCAACTAGATTGTTACTTTGTCGTTCTATTGTATGAGCCATGTATTAAAGTTGTTATCTCTTGGGACCCCCTGCCTCACGATCCGGGTGACCTCGGACAACGCCTAGGTCTCCAAAGAGAAGAGCCCTTTATTAAGAAGTTACCTGCAAACGTGAGATAAATGCGCATAGGGTCTTATCCTTTTTTTAAAAGTTATATCGGTGTAAATTAAGAACTGCTCACCTGATTCAGTTGTGTCACCCACAACCAGTATAATCGCCTGTAAGATGGCTTATAAGATGGCTGCTGCAGGGCCGCACCTTCACGATAAACGTGGAAACAGGAATGCTGTAATAGGAACAAATGCCGAAATGCCCGCGCTGCCAAACAGGAATCACCAGGAAACGAAGAGTTAACTGGGCAGATTTTTTCTTTATTTCATCCTACGCGTTTCGGAGCCTCTATCCGAGCTCCTTCCTCAGGGAACAACCCTGAGGAAGGAGCTCGGATAGAGGCTCCGAAACGCGTAGGATGAAATAAAGAAAAAATCTGCCCAGTTAACTCTTTGTTTCCTGGTGATTCCTGTTTGGCAGCGCGGGCATTTGTTCCTATTACAGCATTCCTTTATTAAGAAGGGCTCTTACAACTATAAGAATTCAATATCATTCCATGTCTACCGAAGATCAGGGGGGGGTGGTCACATAGTAACCATACCTATTCTAAAAAAAAGAAAGTGCAGAAGAAGATACAAAAAAGGGAAGAAAGAAAGAAAGAAGGAAAGAGGAACCAGAGAAAGAGACACTGGCAGTGTCGGGGAAAGTGAAGCTATAGAGAGAAGAGGGAATAAAACAGGAAAGAGGAAGAAACAGATCAACCTGACTCCCCGTTGGCCAGAGGTCCCGCTAATATGTCCCTAAAGTCAGTGGAGTCCTGGAAAACTATCCAGGGAAACCAAGTCTACGAGAATTTGTCACGTGATCCAGATGCCTCTGCTGAAAGCTCCTCCATCTGATAGATGTCCATCAATTCCCTGAACCATCCATGTAAAGTTGGAACCCGGGTTGATTTCCAGAACCTCGGGATCACAGCACGTGCAGCTGAAACACAAAATCGGAGAATATCTCTTTTTTGAAGTCCAATAGCACCAGGGAAGATGGAGAGCAGTGCTGACTCTGGGCAGCATTCAGCCTGTTTGCCTGTTATCCGGGTGTATGCATTAAATACCTCAGACCAAAACCGCCGGATCCCACAACAACTCCACCATATGTGCAGCATTGTACCTATGTCCTCTCCGCATCGCCAGCATATGTCGGTGGTTCCAGGAAACATACTCTGCAGGGTTGCCGGGCATAGGTACCATCAGCTTATAGCTTCTTTCTTGTGCTATACAAGCACTGGCTAGTTTGTGAGTAAATAGAAAGCATTTCTGCCAATCACTATCTGAGATGCTGCTCTCCAGCTCCCTCTCCCAAGCTCGCTGAAAATATGGAGTGTCCTGAATTCTTATGGGGCCTAAGGCCTGATATAGAGCCGAGATTTTGCGCCTCGGAGGCGATTCTAATTGAAATAACTTTTCCAAGATGTTGGTCGTCAATCTCACCTTACACGTATGGTCAGCTGAGTATAGGTATGCTCTGTATTGAAAAAATTCAAACCATCTAAGTGGCCTCGAAGGGTCTTTAGATTGGAGCTCTGTCAATGAGGGTAAATCGCCATCGGATAGAGTCTGACCCACTCGGATATCATTCACACTCTTCCAGCATAAAAATCTCTGTCTTCCCAATCCTGGTGGAAAAGATGGGTTGGAGAAAAGGGGGGTCAAAGGGCTAAGTCTATCGTCCAAATGAAGAGTTTTCGTCACTGAGAGCCACACCTTCAAAGTCGACCAAGTCATGTCTGTTAAGGGTTCTACGTCTGTAAAGTCTCTAGGGGGAATCCAAAGCAGATATTTCAGCGGAATCCCCAGACCCTGCTGCTCCACCTCTATCCATTTTTTGGAGGGTCCACAATACTGCCAGTCCAGAGCTCTAACGAGAGAGGAAGCCAAGAAGTATGTCTGTAAATTGGGCAGTCCAGCCCCTCCCTTGGATTTAGGCATAGAGAGGATAGACATCCGTAATCTGGGTTTCTTGCCCCCCCAAACAAATCTACCTATCATAGATTGCAGTTGGGAGAAAAAAAAACCTATCAAACCGGACAGGAACCGCTTGAAAGGTATAAAGAAGTCGGGGCAAGACATCCATTTTGATCACGTTCATTCTTCCGAACTAGGACAATTTTAGCTGTCTATAAGAGGTAAATGCCGATTCTATACTGGTCAAATGGGGCCAATAGTTTAAGTTAAATAGTTGTTTAAGATCATTTGGAATAAAAATTCCTAAATACTTAATGGCCTCTCCCCTCCATCTGAACGGGAACTGATTAGAGAGACAGTGAACCAAATCTCCGGGCAAAGAGACATTAAGTGCTTCGGTCTTTGAGCAATTCACTTTAAAATTGCTTAAATGTCCAAACCGTTCAAACTCCTTTAAAACAGATGGAATAGAGACTAGGGGTTGTGAAATATACAGTTAGGAGGTCGTCGGCAAATAAGGCTAGTTTGTGATTGCTCTGTCCCAGCTTAATCCCATGAATACTTGTGTTGGCCCTAAGCGCCGTGGCGAGATATTCCATCACGATAATGTACAGTAGGGGCGACAACGGGCAACCCTGCCTGGTACCGTTTGTTATTTTGAACGAAGAGGATAGGGCTCCTCCTATCCTCACCTTAGCAGAAGGGGATGAATATAAGGAAAGGATTCCGTGCAGGAACCTAGGGCCCAGGCCAAGTTGTATCAGTGCCTCCCTCATGAACCCCCAATGGACTCTGTCAAAGGCCTTCTCATCATCCACCGAAAGCAGGCCTAGTGGAAGCGAGTAGCTTTTGGCCTTAGCTATAAGGAGCAGGGTTCTAATAGTATTGTCCCTAGCTTCCCGGCCTCCGACAAAGCCCACCTGATCCGCATTGATTACAGAAGGGAGTAGAGGTGCTAAACGGTCAGCCAATAACTTAGAAAAGAGTTTTACATCCACATTTAGCAACGAAATCGGCCTGTAGTTCGAAACCAAAGATGGATCTTTCCCTGATTTAGGGATGACACTGATATGGGCTTCCAAGGATTGAGGCACAAAATCCGATCCCTGAAGTATTGCATTGAAGGCTGTCAACATCACTGGGGCCAGCTGGGACTTGAGCTTTTATAAAAATTGGGTAAAATCCCGTCTGGGCCCGGGCATTTCCCTGAAGGAGTAGATTGAATAGCCCGCGACAATTCCTCCTCAGAGATGTAGTCTTCTAATATCGTAGCTGTCTCTCTAGCCAGAGATGGTATCCCCGTCTGGGCAATGTATTCTTTAATCTTATCTGACAACTCAGAGGATGGGAGCTCGGAGAAGTGTCCCTTGATATTATAAAGATCACAGTAGTATTTCTTGAATTCCTCCAAAATTTCGTTCGGGATATATGTTCATCTGCCTTTTTTGGTTGCAACAAATGGAACAAAGGGCGGATTTAGACAAGGATGGAGCAGTTGGGCCAGGGGGCGCCCGCATTTGTCCGAGTTGGAGTAAAAATAACTTTTGGACTTTTCAGTGTATCTACGGTATTTCTGGTCTAGTAAGTTTTTAAGTTCTGTCTTTTTCGATGTTAAGTCAGCTAATGTCAGTTTTGATAGATTCCGCTTATGTGAGATTTCTAAAGTATGTATCTGAGAGAGGAGATCTACCACTTTTTCTGCATTATTTTTCTTCAGACGGGCACCATGCTTTATGAAAACTCCCCTCAAAACACATTTCAGAGTTTCCCACTTAGTGGGTGGGGGTGTGGGGGTCCATCGCGTGGTCCCGTCTAAAGGATTGGATAGTCTCTCTCACCTCGGACATACACATCTCATCTTTCAATAAATGGTCATTCAGCCTCCAGGTCGATTGTCGTCTACTGGTATCGGGGAGCGTAAGGGACAGAAAAGTGGGGGCATGATCGGAGAGAAAAATATCTCCTATAGATGCCTCAGGGTTCCATGGTAGTAAACTATGGCTTATAAAGAATAGATCAATTCTGCTGTAAGAATTGTGTATTGGAGAAAAATACGTGAAGTCCCTCCCCTGGGGATTCAAAATTCTCCAAACGTCAATTAGCCTCAGAGTGTGAAGGAACCCTTTCAGTGAAGTGAGTTTTTTATTAGGTATAGATCTCTTACCCGAGGACGAGTCAGCTACCGGTTCCAGGGTGAAATTGAGGTCTCCTCCGATGACGACTGATCCCTCTGCAAATTCCGTCAGGCGCTTCAGGTACAATCTGCACATTTTCGTCTGAAATCTATTAGGTAAATACCAATTGGCAAAAGTTGGTAGGGATCCGGCTATTCTCATCCTAAGGAACACATAACGACCCTGAAGATCTATGCAAGCGTCTAGGATCTCATGAGAAAGAGACCTGTGGATCGCAATGGAGACACCTTTCGTCCCCGCGTCCGGATTGGTGCTGTGATACCAAACGGAGAAGTATTTATTGCGGAGACTTGGGACATGTCTAGATTTAAAATGAGTCTCCTGCAGCATCAGAATCTGACACTTCTGCTTATGGGCATGGTACAGGATCTGTGACCGCTTTTGAGGGGTGTTGAATCCCCGTACATTAAATGAGCAGATTTTTAGAGAAGACATGGCCAACAAGGAGCCAGAGGGGGAGTAGTGGGTTGTAAAGAGTTAGAATAAGGAGAGTATAAGGAGACAAGTAAAAAGAGAGTGCAGAGAAACCCAAGGGTAATTAAACTTAGAAAAAGTGGAAAAGAGAAGATGTATCAAACTATAGAGGGTTCCAGAATAATCTGAGATAGCGATTTAGGGTGGTCTAATCGACCTGTCTATCCTGAAGTCAGGAGACATTCCCAGTGAGGCGTAATCTGTCTACTTTGGGGAAGTCCCCTAAACCACGGGCTAAATCTACTCATATAGTGTTGCATGAAGACCCTTGTGAAGGCACTAAACTACTTAAACAAGTAATCCAAGGGGTCTTCCAACTCGAGTATCAAATGCAACTAAAATATCTGAGCCGGTGCAAGAGTAGTGTCATGCTCAACATTGTTTTTTTTTTGTAAGCATAATACCAGAATATAAGACCGTAATAAACATTGGCCCACTTAATGCTGTGTGGGTAGTATCAACGGCTTTGTCCGGCGCCTCATCTGTGGAAAAAAAAAAGGCAACAATGGAACAAAAAGATAAAGCAAGTATTAAACATAGAGAGTAGAGGGCCCTCAATCCTCGCCCAACGATTCCCCTCTCCATCTTCTGTTCCTCCTCCTCCTAGAAGCTCCTCTCCCCCTCCTCCTTTTTGGTTCTGGAACGTGTGGGATCCGACTGGGTTGATCAACATATCCCGGCCAGTCCTCCATGTTTATAAGGACCGAGGGAAGGCCTAATGCAGCTGTGAATTCAGGTACCCCTTGTGGGGGCGTAACAAAATGAGTCACCCCATCTCTCCGCACCTGGAGGCGGAATGGGAAGCCCCACGTGTAGGTCATGTCCTGCTGTCTTAGGGCTTCCAAGAGAGGGCGAAATGCTCTTCGTTTTTGGAGGGTGTGTCTCGATAAGTCCGCTAATAGTTGTAGAGGGTATTCCTGGTACCGCACCTGTCCTTTGACCCGTGCTTTGGAAAAAATGGTCTATTTTATTCTGTATTTGTGAATCCTGCATATTACATCTCTGGGCCTATCTCCTTCCAAAGGTGGGGGCCCTAGGGATCTATGTGCCCTATCGAACTCCAACACCGAATCCTTAGGGACCTCTCTAATAGAGTTAAAAATGACTCTAAGGGCGTTATCGAGATCCCTAGGTCCCACACTCTCCGGAAGCCCTCTAATTCTAATGTTGTTCCTCCTCTCGATTTTCAAGGTCTTCCATGGAATCTAACATCCGTTCCATGTGAGAGGCTTGCGAGCTTACAGTATCTTCAGTCAGGGGCTGGGGGGCTCCTTCCCAACTGTCCATAGAAGAACCCCTGTCTATGGGTACCTTCTCCCCTCTTGCCTCTATGTCCCCTCTCATCTGTTGCTGTGAGGGGGTTAGCTCCGTACTTCCCGATATGCCTATAGGTGTATCTGGCAATTTCCGTTCTCTGTGGCTCTCTACCACTATTCCACCTCCCCTGTTGTCTATAGGGGATCCATAACAAGTGTCCACAGGACCTCCGTTTTTATCTATCAGGGGCCAGTCCTCATCATTCAAGGGGACGAATGGTGTGACGAGCATCAGGTGGTCAGCAGCATCTGCTGCTGTTCGGCTCCTGTTAGACTGGCCAGTGGCTGTAGAGGCTATAATGCCGTTTGCTGCATCCTCCTGTATATGTGCTGCAGGCGTCAGGGCAGGGAGGGAAGGGGCGCACAATACCGTATCAGATCGGTGGTCTCCTGGGCCGCACTGAGCTGTGGGGGAGTAGGTACAGATCTCCTGGCCGCCTCTGCCGCTTCCCTGGATCTACCATCAAAGGCGTCCCGCGGAGCTCCCGCCGCCATCTTGCCCGCTGCTGGTGCAGAGCTGCTTCTGAGGTAGCATTAGATCCTCGCAGCTGGCGGTACCGACGGCTCCCTGGAGGGTTGGGGACGCACACTCCTCCGTTTAGCCGGCATATTCAGTGGTCTCAAGGGCCCTGCATCGGCTGTATTAGCCCTATGGCGTCTAGGGGACAGGAGCTCGTCTTCCTAGCGTCCGTTTCCCGCCATAACCAGGCCACGCCCCCCGGCAGCTTGTCATTTAAAGGGTTTTTGATCAATGGAGTTCATTTTAATCAATAGTTCTTGGAATAATAATACTTTTCACAATTTGATGTGTTTTAAAAAAAAAAAAAATGTTCCTGTGCTGAGATAATCTTATAAATATAGACTCTTACTATGTACAGTCAAGGCCAAAAGTTTTGAGAATGACACCAAAATCATATTTTCATATGATCTGCTGCCCTCTGGTTTTTATTTGTGTTTGTCTGATGTTTATATCACATAAAGAAATATACCGTAATTGCAATCATATTATGAGTACCAAAAGGTTATATTGACAATTAGAATGAGTTAATGCAGCAAGTCAATATTTGCAGTGTTGACCCTTCTTCTTCAGGACCTCTGCAATTCTCCCTGGCTGCTCTCAATCAACTTCTGGACCAAATCCTGACTGATAGCAGTCCATTCTTGCATAATCAATGCTTGCATTTTGGCAGAATTTGTTGGTTGATGATTGACCACAAGTTCTCAATGGGATTAAGATCTGGGGAGTTTCCAGGCCATGGACCCACAATCTGTTTTGTTCCCTGAGCCATTTAGCTATCACCTTAGCTTTATGGCAATGTGCTCCATCATGCTGGAAAAGGCATTGTTGGGCGCCAAACTGCTCTTGGACGGTTGGGAGAAGTTGCTCTTGGAGGACATTCTGGTACCATTCTTTATTCATGGCTGTGTTTTTAGGCAAGACTGTGAGTGAGCCGATTCCCTTGGCTGAGAAGCAACCCCACACATGAATGGTTTCAGGATGCTTTACAGTTGGCATGAGACAAGACTGGTGGTAGCGCTCACCTCTTCTTCTCCGAATAAGCTGTTTTCCAGATGTCCCAAACAATCGAAAAGGGGATTCATCAGAGAAAATGACTTTACCCCAGTCCTAAGCAGTCCACTCCCTGTACCTTTTGCAGAATATCAGTTGGTCCCTGATGTTTTTTCTGGAGAGAAGTGGCTTCTTTGCTGCCCTCCTTGAAACCAGGCCTTGCTCAAAGAGTCTCCGCCTCACAGTGCGTGCAGAAGCACTCACACCAGCCTGCTGCCATTCCTGAGCAAGCTCTGCACTGATGGTAGTCCGATCCCGCAGCTGAAATAGTTTTAAGATACGGTCCTGGCGCTTGCTGGTCTTTCTTGGGCGCCCTGGAGCCTTTTTGACAACAATGGAAGCCCTCTCCTTGAAGTTCTTGATGATGCGATAGATTGTTGACTGAGGTGCAATCTTTCTAGCTGTGATACTCTTCCCTGTTAGGCCATTTTTGTGCAGTGCAATGATGGCTGCATGTGTTTCTTTAGAGATAACCATGGTTAACTGAAGAGAAACAATGATGCCAAGCACCAGCCTCCTTTGAAAGTGTCCAGTGGTGTCATTCTTACTTACCGTATATACTCGCGTATAAGCCGAGTTTTTCAGCCCAAAAATTGGGCTGAAAAGTCCCCCCTCGGCTTATACGCGAGTCAATACGGCCCCCTAAAAAGTTTGGCGCCCCCACCTCACTTTCTGGGCCCCCCCGCATGCAGCGCTGCGCATATACATTACCTGTCTAGCAGCTGTCACCCTCCGATGGCGGATCCCGGCTCCCGGCTCCGGGCTCCCATCTTCCTCGCTGTCTTCCTGCTTGTCAGGTGACCGGCCGGCGTCGCGATGACGTCATCGCGATGAGCCCCGGTCACAAAGCAGGAAGACAGCGAGGAAGATGGAGCCGGGAGCCGCGATCCGCCATCGGAGGGTGACAGCTGCTAGACAGGTAATGTATATGCGCAGCGCTGCATGCGGGGGGGCCCAGAAAGTGAGGTGGGGGCGCCAAATTATGAGGGGGGCCCTGCTGGGGCCCTGTATACTACCACTGGGGCTATATACTACCACTGGGGCTATATACTACCACTGGGGCTATATACTACCACTGGGGCTATATACTACCACTGGGGCTATATACTACCACTGGGGCTGTATACTACCACTGGGGCTGTATACTACCACTGGGGCTGTATACTACTACTGGGGCTGTATACTACTACTGGGGCTGTATGTATACTACCACTGGGGCTGTATACTACCACTGGGGCTGAATATACCACTGGGGCTGCTGTATACTACCACTGGGGCTGCTGTATACTACCACTGGGGCTGAATATACCACTGGGGCTGAATATACCACTGGGGCTGCTGTATACTACCACTGGGGCTGTATACTACCACTGGGGCTGTATACTACCACTGGGGCTGTATACTACCACTGGGGCTGTATACTACTACTGGGGCTGTATGTATACTACCACTGGGGCTGAATATACCACTGGGGCTGCTGTATACTACCACTGGGGCTGTATACTACTACTGGGGCTGTATGTATACTACCACTGGGGCTATATACTACCACTGGGGCTGTATACTACCACTGGGGCTGTATACTACCACTGGGGCTGTATACTACCACTGGGGCTGTATACTACTACTGGGGCTGCTGTATACTACCACTGGGGCTGTATATACCACTGGGGCTGCTGTATACTACCACTGGGGCTGAATATACCACTGGGGCTGCTGTATACTACCACTGGGGCTGTATACTACCACTGGGGCTGTATACTACTACTGGGGCTGTATGTATACTACCACTGGGGCTGTATGTATACTACCACTGGGGCTGAATATACCACTGGGGCTGTTGTATACTACTACTGGGGCTGTATGTATACTACCACTGGGGCTATATACTACCACTGGGGCTATATACTACCACTGGGGCTATATACTACCACTGGGGCTATATACTACCACTGGGGCTATATACTACCACTGGGGCTGTATACTACAACTGGGGCTGTATACTACTACTGGGGCTGTATGTATACTACCACTGGGGCTATTTACTACCACTGGGGCTGTATACTACTACTGGGGCTGTATGTATACTACCACTGGGGCTATATACTACCACTGGGGCTATATACTACCACTGGGGCTGAATATACCACTGGGGCTGCTGTATACTACCACTGGGGCTGTATACTACTACTGGGGCGGCTGTATACTACCACTGGGGCTGTATATACCACTGGGGCTGCTGTATACTACCACTGGGGCTGAATATACCACTGGGGCTGCTGTATACTACCACTGGGGCTGCTGTATACTACCACTGGGGCTGCTGTATACTACCACTGGGGCTGCTGTATACTACCACTGGGGCTGCTGTATACTACCACTGGGGCTGCTGTATACTACCACTGGGGCTGTATATACCACTGGGGCTGAATATACCACTGGGGCTGCTGTATACTACCACTGGGGCTGCTGTATACTACCACTGGGGCTGTATACTACCACTGGGGCTGTATACTACCACTGGGGCTGTATATACTACTGGGGCTGCGTGTATACTACCACTGGGGCTGTATATACCACTGGGGCTGAATATACCACTGGGGCTGCTGAATATACCACTGGGGCTGCTGAATATACCACTGGGGCTGCTGTATACTACCACTGGGGCTGCTGTATACTACCACTGGGGCTGCTGTATACTACCACTGGGGCTGCTGTATACTACCACTGGGGCTGTATACTACCACTGGGGCTGTATACTACTACTGGGGCTGCTGTATACTACCACTGGGGCTGTATATACCACTGTGGCTGAATATACCACTGGGGCTGCTGTATACTACCACTGGGGCTGTATACTACCACTGGGGCTGTATATACTACTGGGGCTGCTGTATACTACCACTGGGGCTGTATACTACCACTGGGGCTGTATATACTACTGGGGCTGCGTGTATACTACCACTGGGGCTGTATATACCACTGGGGCTGTATATACCACTGGGGCTGTATATACCACTGGGGCTGTATATACCACTGGGGCTGCTGTATACTACCACTGGGGCTGCTGTATACTACCACTACGGCTGAATATACCACTGGGGCTGCTGTATACTACCACTGGGGCTGTATATACTACTGGGGCTGCGTGTATACTACCACTGGGGCTGTATATACCACTGGGGCTGTATATACCACTGGGGCTGCTGTATACTACCACTGGGGCTGCTGTATACTACCACTACGGCTGAATATACCACTGGGGCTGCTGTATACTACCACTGGGGCTGTATACTACCACTGGGGCTGTATATACTACTGGGGCTGCGTGTATACTACCACTGGGGCTGTATATACTACTGGGGCTGCGTGTATACTACCACTGGGGCTGCTGCTGTATATACCACTGGGGCTGCTGCTGTAACACTGCTGGGGCCTGTATATACCACTGGGGAGGCTGCTGTATACCACACTGCTGGGGGCTGTATACCTGTGCTGGGGTCCACCCTCGGCTTATACACGAGTCAATAAATTTTCCCAGGTTTTGGGGGCAAAAGTAGGGGGGTCGGCTTATACACGGGTCGGCTTATACACGAGTATATACGGTAATCATGACTGATTGTTCGCCAGCCCTGTCCTCATCAACACCCACACCTGTGTTAATGGAACAATCACTAAAACAATGTTAGCTGCTCCTTTTAAGGCAGGACTGCAATGATGTTGAAATGTGTTTTGGAGGTTAAACTTCATTTTCTAGGCAAATATTGACTTTGCAAGTAATTGCTGTTAAGCTGATCACTCTTTATGACATTCTGGAGTATATGCAAATTGCCATTAGAAAAACTGAAGCAGTAGACTTTGTTCAAATTTAATATTTGTATCATTCTCAAAACTTTTGGCCATGACTGTACAGTTTCATTTTTATTTCTGACCGTGCACGGAATGTGGTCTGATCATACCATGTCTCCTGGCACGGGAGGAAGGAAAGGGAATATACAGACATTACAGCACAGGATCACCGATGATTCTTTATATGAGGTAAAACATTTCTCTGCCTGTTTGTTAAAAATGTATAACATCAAAGAAAGAATAATTTGTGATCCTATGCTGTAAATGTCTGTATACTCTATTGCATCCTCCCCTGCCCAGGATCAAACCAATGCTCCATGCACGGTCAGAAACAAAACAAACTGTACACAGTAGGAGCACATCTATAAGATTATCTCAGAACAGGAACATTTTTTTTTTAAATCACATCCAATTGTGGATATCATTATTATTCCAAGATATATGGATTAAAATGAACTTTTAAATAAACTTTGTTTGTGGGAAAATCCCTTTAAGCCCAGATTGATAAAGTTCAGGTTTCCTGAGATCTGTCCTTGATCAGTCCTGTGAGGAAATAGTTAAAAACACAACACAGAGAAAAATGTTTTTATTTGAAAAAAGTAGACAGACAACCCTTATTTTACAATTTATTACCCTAAGATACCCTTTATTGCGCTCCTGCGCACTCTTACTTTTCTTTGCCAGGCTGGGGGCAGAGCAAAGTATTGTACGACGCAGGCACGGGGAAAGGTCACAGAACGCCCATGTAGTACGCAGCACAAGAACATTTTTATGTATATATATTTTTTTTTGTATCACATCCAATTGTGGAAATTATTATTATTCCAAGATCTATTGATTACAATGAACTTTGTTCGTAGGAAAACCCTGCTGTAATACGTAGACATTAGTAGATAGATCAAATAAACACATATCGAAGTAAGGAAATGAGGAACCTGTTTTTCTTATTCAGAAATTGTATTTTAATACAAGGTAAATCCTCTGTGTGACAATCAGCGCTATCCATGATACACAGTGCAGTCACAACATAATGTACATACATAGATTATGTAGTAAACATATTGTATCTTTTCTATGTCTGCATGATGTACGTGTAGCTGGTAAACACCAATGTATTTGTCTACATACAGTGATGGGTAACCTTTGCTTTGGTTATTATCGGGGTTTTTTTTCCTGCACAGTTTCACTTGATTTAGTCATTGTACATTTTATCTGATTATCTGCTTAAGGCGGCCGTCACACGCATCAATTTCCTGCACGATATCGCTTAAGCGATCTGCTTTTTGATCGCTTAAGCGATATCGTTTGTGCGTTGCTGCGTGCGATCAAGCGATTTTACAATGATCGCAGATTGGTGAGCCGGAGCTCATATCAAGCGATAATCGCTTGATCAATCTGCCTCATCGTGGTGTGTGACACCACGATGATCCATCTCCCAGCCGCAGAGCCTATGCTGGGAGATGGTATCTATGGTAAACGTCGGGTTACTAAGCGCCGCGCCACGCCTAGTAACCCGATGTGTACCATAGTTACCAGCGATCTCGCTGCTCCACATCGCTGGTGAGTCTGCCTGTGTGACATCTCACCAGCGATGTGAACGATATTGTTAGCGATCGCGCGTGCATGTGATCGCTAACAATATCGCTATCAATATTGAACTGTGTGACGGCCGCCTAACAGGAACATACTGATATCCTTGTACTTCAATGGTACAAGCCGGCTCAATCTTCACATATCGCCTGCACTCACTGGTCCCCATTGTCATCAGTGCTGTGTGAGAAGGGGGCGGCTGCCGGGGTCATTGCTATTAACTTTACCAGTCCCTTCACTGTGTATGCAATGATGTGACATAGAAAGGCTCAAGGTTGATTTTTTTATTTTTTTTTTTATAAAGCACCTTAACTTACACATGCAAAGAAACCTCTGCCCTTTTTTTTCTTGATTGGTATGGGTCCTCTGCCCTCTTTACTTGGATGGCATGGGTCCTCTGCCCTCTTTACTTGGATGGCATGGGTCTTCTGCCCTCTTTACTTTGTTGGTATGGGTTTTGGTGAGTGGATCTTGCCCTACTGGAACACGTTTTTAAGAAAGACTATTCTGTTAGCGACATTATAATGGGTGATTACTATTTAGGTGATTATATGTGATTTTCAAGCTTTGCTCTCTGTATATTATGGTGATATCTAATTTAAGGCCCCGTTATACACAACTATGTTCCAGCGACCTGACCAACGATGTTTTCGCTGGGACATCGTTATCTGATCGTTGGTGAGCTGTCACACAAGCAGTCTCACCATCGATTAGCGTCCAGCGAGAACCGTAGTAACCAAGGTACACATTGGGTAACTAAGCAGAGCGCTGTGCTTAGTTACTCGCTGTTTACCCTGATTTCCAGCTCCCAGTGTCTACTGTGCGGTGCTGGGAGTTCGTTTATCGTTGGACTCCCGCTGTCACACATGCCGATGCTGGCCGCCCAGTGGGACAAATGATCAAAAAATGGTCCAGGTCATTTACGAACGATTAACGACCTCATCATTGGTCGTTAGTAGATGTCACACGCAACAATGTCATTTTGACCTCGTTGCAACGATATTGCTAACATCGTTGCGTGTAACGGGGCCTTTTACTCTTCAAGTTGTATATTAGACTTTCATAGATGTTCCATGGCTTTGTCCTACACTGTATCAGGAAGCACTAGGGTGCTATACAGTAGTTGTCTTGTTTGCAGTCATCTGTATTAAGGCCCCGTTACACGGCACGCCATCATTAACGATATCGCTGATATGGATTTGGAGTCGTTCCAGCGACATTGTTACAACCTCTTTGCGTGTGATTCTGCAAAGTTGTAACAAATTGTTGTATCACTGATCGCAGGTTTGAGAAAATGTTCTCAAACCACACGATCAATGATCAGCCAACCTGGTATATCGTTGTCGTTGTTTGACACCACGATAACTATGTCGTTTACGACTTCGCATATTCACAGCAATGAGCAGGGATTGTTCGCTGGGTTGCGCGAACGATACCTGCTCACTACATCGTTGGTGAGTCGTCCACGATATCTAGACATGTGATATGTCACCAACAATGTCAAAACAATGTTTGAAACGACCGCGCGTCCACGAGATTGTTGCCGACATTGTCCCAACGTCGTGCCTTGTAACGGGGCCTTTAGTCTCTGTTCACGTGTCCTGTAGTTGTTTCCATTTTTTAATTAATTTGAGATTTCTAAAAAATGGAAAGAATGTATTTCCAGTACAGCATTCATCCATTGGAAAAGGAACATGAGTGTCCCAAAAAATATTACATTTGCCTTCATTCTGTCTATTTTTTTTTTTTTTTTATTGTCCACTTACCGTATATATAAAAAAAAAAAAAATAAAAAAAAAAATAAGGATCCTAATAGCCCTGAACGTTAGAGCTGTCCAGAGACTCCTAGTATAGCGGATCCTTTACAGACTAAACAATAACGGATGCAAAAAGAAAACCACAGTGCTGGTTTATTCAGTTGTTTTAGTTTTTTTCTTTGTTTCTTTTCTACATCTATTTTTGCTTTTCTATTACTGGATTAATTTAATTTATGTTAATACTGTATCCAATATTAATAGGTGATTGGACATGTGAACAGGGAGTAGAGCGCTAGTCAAATCCTCCAGTGTTCTGTCCATGGCGTCCTTCTGACTCTCCCAACAGACATCGGGGTGTGAAGGATCAGGCAAGCTTGCTTTCCGGTGGCTGAGCCTTTTATTCAAATGTGGCTGTCTTAGGCTACATTCACACACACCGTTTTTGATGCATTTGTTGAGGATCCGTTTTTGCAGTGAAATTGATCAATTTCAGAGCTTCCCAGCAAAGTCAATGAGGTTTCATGATTGGTCATTCTGACACGTTTTGTGAGGATTTGTTTTTTTGGCTCAAAAATGGATCTTCACAAAGAATGAGCTGTCAATTTGTGTGGGTTTTTTCTGATCTGTGTTTCCCATTGAAACCAGTTACCTATATGGGCTGCAGTCAAAAACAGATCTTCTGGTTTTTTTATGCATTTTTTTTGAAAAGCAGATCCAGTTTTGCAGCTGAACAACAGATCCTTAAAAAATGCATCAAATACGCTTTGTGAACAGAGGAGCGCTTAGCCATATATGGGGGACTCGGGGGAGAACTGCTGGCTGAACAGTATTGTCAATTGACAGTTTTCTATTGTGTATGGGGCTCAACTCCTTGCTTGGTGGAGTCTGTTGGCATGTCTCAGACTACAGCTGACGGGATTCAGTATTCGTTTGCTTTCTGTCCTTTTATAATTGACTTGCTAGTCCCCGACAGATCTCTGTATGCCAGTAGAAAACATTTCCTTTAGGTCATCACTTGGGGAAGTTGACTTCGTGTCGGTGACCTTTTCCCATAAGTGACCTCCGGCGCCTCCTTACTTTCCAGTCTTGCAGAATTTCTTCTTTCTTCCTGTTATGATGATATCTCCTTTTATGTTGTGACCGGGAAGTTTATCATTTGAGCCTTTTCGAGAAGGTTTGTAAAATACTTGGTAATTTTAGCATTAGACAGGCTGTCCTATAGAGTTTTTTTTTTTTTTTTGCTTATAAAAGGAAACTTTTATTTTAACGTCCTTCAGCTCGATCTCTAGCCATGGCGACTTGATGAGTGAATGCTCCTCTTTAGGAAGATGGATCTTGTGCAGCCTCGATAGGTCCACCAATGTCTTCTCCACCGTTATCTTGACAGTATCAGCCCATTGGGTTGCTGGTCTTCCCCTTCGCCTTGTTCCATTGCCTCCTCCTGCTGTTGTCGAGTACTGGTAACCTTTGTATTTGTGATCTAGTGGATCCCAGAGGGTGTGCTGTTACCAATCTGATATTTGGGATATGCAATGAATGTTTTTGACTGTGGTTTCTCTAAAAAAAAACAAACAAACAAAAAAAAAACAATATACCTCAAAATTACAGCTTGCGGATTCAGTATAACCATAATTGACCTATTATTATTATAATCTGCTCTGGATTTTGATATTGGCTCTCTGGATCCAAAACATTACTGATTATGTGGTTACACAAGGTTACTCAGCCTTCATTTAGAGTAATTCTGTTTCTATGAAACATTAAAATGATCTAATAAGGGGGACATTACAAAGATCACAACTTTATTGGTAGTAATAGGATTTTTGTAATGTATAGAATTATCTTTGTCTATAAATATTGCTGTGGCCACTCTTCTTGTGTCTAGGTTCACATTGGAGCAAAAGGCTATGTAAGAGACTCCGTTACTCAGAAGGGGATTGAGAATGTGACTGTATCTGTATCCGGGATTGACCACAACATTACAACTGGGAAGCTGGGAAACTTCCAGAGATTGCTAGCTCCGGGGACCTACAACATCACTGCTTCAGTTATTGGGTAAGTACGACATTGAGTGAATGGACGAGGAGAGGAGGTCCCATAGCAAAGGCTTAAAAGAGGCCCATATTACGTCACCAGCTGGCCTCAACAAGAATTTATATTTATTTCCTGTTCCCATGTGCAACTTCCATAAATCGTTAGTACTAACTAGATGGGGGCCCGATTCCATCGCATCAAGTGATTCTAGAATGTGTGCGATTATATATTAGTCCAACTACTCCCACTACAAATTGCAACACTGCTGAGGAGGGCGTGGAACCTGCTGCTGCATGGGGCAGCCGTGGCTTTGCAGGCACCCCCCCCCCCCTTCCCCTGTGCGCTGTCTCTCCCCCTCCCTCCCGGTCTAACACCAAACCCCTCCCCCGTGTGTTGTCTCTCCGTTGGAAAATCTGCATAGAAATGATGATCTGGTCAAAATACTCGCCCGTCTTTGCTCCCTTGCTAACCTCTCAAACTCCTCCCTCACCATCTCTGACCACAATCTACTGACCACCTCCTCCCTCTCCTCCCCTACTACACCACCTCCTCTCCGCAAACTCGATCACCCCACAGAAACCTAAAACACATTGATCTACACTCGCTCTCTGAATCCCTCTTTCCTCTCACCGACATAACATCCATACGCTACAGACACTGCCACCACCCTCTACAACACCACGCTAACCAGGCCCCTCCACCTAGCCGCACCCCTCACACACCACGCTCCACGCACTAATAGGCAACCCTGGCACACCGCCCTCACTAAAGACCTGAGACGAGCATCCAGGGTAGCCGAGAGGTGATGAAAAAAATCACATTCCGCTGAGCACTTTGCACTGTTCAGACAGTCCCTCATCGCCTTCAAGAATGCTCTTTCTACCACCAAACAAACCTTCTTCTCATCTCTAATAACCTTCCTGGCCCACAATCCCAAACACCTTTTCAAAACCTTCAATTCCCTACTCCGCCCGCCTGCTCCCTCTCCATCTCCCCTTATCTCTGCTGAAGACTTTGCCTCCTTCTTCAAAGAAAAGATTGACAGAATCAGAGGCAGCTTTGATCCACTGTCCCCACAGCCTCCCCTCTCGCCTATACTGCCCTCTCCTTCCATCAACTGCTTCCCCCCCTTAACTGAAGACTAGCTCTCCTCCCTCCTGTCAAAATCACACCTCACCACCAGCGCCCACGACCCACTTCCATCCCACCTCTTCTCCTCAGTCATCATCCCAGCCCTGACTCATTTTTTCAACCTATCACTCACCACCGGCACCTTCCCCTCAGCCTTCAAACATGCCTTGATCACACCCATCCTCAAAAATCCCTCCCTGTAAACTTCTTGAACAGCATGTCCACTCTGAGCTGTCCTCTCACCGCTCCTCCTGCTCTCTCTTCGACCGCCTGCAATCCGGCTTCCGACCCCTCCACTCCACTGAAACAGCACTGACCAAAGTCACCAATGACCTTCTGACTGCCAAAAGCAAGCGTCACTACTCTGTCCTCCTCCTCCTCGACCTGTCCGCCACCTTCGACACTGTTGACCACTCCCTTCTACTTCAGATTTTGGAATCTCTTGGCATCACGGACCTTGCCCTCTCTTGGATCTCCTCATACTTAACGGACCGGACCTTCAGCGTCACCCACTCCCACACATCCTCCTCAGCCTACCCCCTATCTGTTGGGGTCCTCCAGGGCTCGGTGCTAGGACCATTACTCTTCTCAATCTACACTCTCGGCCTAGGGCAACTCATTGAGTCCCATGGACTCCAGTACCACCTCTATGCCGATGACACCCAAATCTACCTGTCTGGGCCTGACATCGCCTCCCTACTATCCAAAATTCCTCAATACCTGTCCGCCATCTCTTCCTTCTTCTCTGCTCGCTTCCTTAAGCTCAACATGGACAAAACCGAATTCATCGTGTTGACCCCAAGCCGCTCCCCCTCACTACCTGGCCTATCCATCATCGTCAACGACTGCTCTCTCTCCCCAGTACCCCATGCCAAGTGCCTCGGAGTTATCCTTGATTCTTCCCTCTCCTTCAAGCCCCACATCCAAGCCCTCGCCATCTCCTGCTGACTCCAGCTCAAAAACATCTCTCGGAACCGCGCTTTTCTTGACCACGACACCGCTAAAACCCTTATTCACGCTCTCATCATCTCCCGCCTCGACTACTGCAATCTCCTGCTCACCGGCCTCCCCGCTACCTCCCTTTCACCTCTACAATCCATCCTGAACTCCGCTGCCCGCCTAATCCATCTGTCTCCCCGCTACTCCCCTGTCTCCCCCCTCTGCCAAGCCCTTCACTGGCTCCCTGGTTCCCAGAGATCCCGGTTTAAAACGCTAACCATGACATACAAAGCCATTCACAACCTGTCCCCTCAATACATCTCCGACATGGTCTCCCGATACCTACCCTCACTCAACCTGCGATCCTCTCAAGAACTCCTCCTCTACTCCCCCTTCATCTCCTCTTCGCACAACCGCATACAGGGCTTCTCCCGTGCATCACCCATACTCTGGAATTCGCTGCCCCACCACATCGGGCATTCCCCTACCCTAGGAACCTTCAAAAGAGGCCTGAAAACCTACCTCTTCCTCCAAGCCTACAACCTGCAATGAGACCCGGTCCACCGCACCGCCTCACAACCAACACCTCCCCCTCCTACTGTATCCCCACCCGCCCGTCATAGACTGTGAGCCCTCGCGGACAGGATCTTCTTCCCTATTGTATCTGTACGTTAGAATTGTCCACAGCCATTGTTACTTGTATTGTTAATATGTTACTTGTCCTAGTCTGCCCTCTTAACATGTAAAGCGCCATTGAATATTACGGCGCTATATAAATAATAATAATAATTCCGCACACAGTGCATTTTTCTGCTGTGATACTGCCTATTCACAAAGTGTAAATGCCACACATTTTTACTGGGGGTTTTACCCTTTACAATTCAGCTAAAAAGCAAGAGTTACATGGCAATCAGATTTCAATGTAGAGCTATGTTTGCCATTTGTCAGCACATCATCTTTATTACCCCTTATGTTTTATCTTCCTAATGTGTCTAATATGTAAACTCTTCACCTACTACAGTGGCACCAGTCTTTTTCATGCTATTATTTTTCTAGCGCATACTCCTTACATGAGTTTTCCTTATGTATATCAGGATTGGTAATAGTGACTTTTCATTCCACTTAGATACCTGCCACAAACATTTACTCATATTGAAGTAAAGGAAGGACCAGCCACTGTGGTTGATTTTCAGCTCCATCCTTCAGTATCAGTTGCAGTAGACATTACTAGCGCTCCACTACCTACAGCTGAGCCTCCAATCACTGTGAAAGCTGAGAACCTCCCTCCAGTCCACAAACCCATCCAGCCCCAGGACTTCCACCATCATCACTACTCTGATATGGAGATATTCCTGAGGAAGTACACCAACGACTACGCTAACATCACACATCTTTACTCCATTGGCAAGTCAGTGGAGTCACGAGAGCTTTATGTAATGGCGCTATCGGACAACCCAGGCGTTCATGAGCCAGGTAATTTATAATGCACTAATGTCACTTATGCCTGTTGTGAAAAAGATTAAAAAAAAACAATCATCTGAACAAGGTCTATATAGACAGGTCAATATAATGACGCAGAAACCAAATCAGTTCGGCACCATACATGTGCTTGTCTAATGGTACCTTTAAACCGCGGCAACATTTCTAGGGTGTCAACAGGTAACTTACTGGCTGCAGTGAAATCATGGAGACAAGGTTCTATCTTGTTGCTGTGTACAAATGGAACTATGTCTCCATGATTTCACTGCAGCCAGTAAGTTACCTGTTTATAAAATATAAGATCTAGCTCAACCACTCGGTGTAGTGCTCAAAGGGAAAAATAACCATAGGAAAATCAATATCTATCCTTGGCACTAACAAAAGGATTCAGAATTTGGAGTTTTTGCTTAATGCGATTTTTAATTGTTTCAAAAGGTGAGGACAATCAATCAATCAACATTTCGACCCTTCGGGTCTTCGTCAGGATTGTGCTAGGATATACATACAAAACAAAAAATCACAATTTTGTACAAGGAATAAAACAATGAATGATGCATGTGAGTGATGTGATGTGAGTGGTGGGAAAAAAAAACCATTTATAGTGTTTTTTGTGATGGGGTGATATGTAGATGAAAGTATTGTATACTGTGGGCTAGAGTGCTCGTGTACGTGTAAGTTTTTCCTTAAAAATAATACTAGAGTGCAAACGTATTATTGGTGGACGTGTTTTGAGGTCAAAACAAAAGTGTCCCTTCGTGTGGTACCCAGGGTCTTCTGCCTGAGTGGAGCGGTAGCAGAACCAACGTCGGCCCTTACAAGTAATTGTTTCAGATTGGGGGCCCTTTTATGGCAAATCAAAGGGGGGTTTTTAAATTTGAAATCACGGGATTTGCACTGCCAAGTAGGGGCCAGTGTTGTAGTATTGCTTTTTTAACAAGAGGTGAAAAAGGGTGGTATGTGTTAATGAATTTGATCCTCTCGTCGGCTTGTTTTGGCATTCCCTGACCAGTTTCTGACCTGGTATTACAGAACTCATATGGGTAGCCCCTATTTTTGAATTTCTTAGTCATTTCGTCATGTCTAGTTGTTCTCTGATTTTCGTTGCTCACTATTCGGTCAACCCTTTGGTGTTGTGAGTTGGGTAAGGACTTTTTCATGTGTTTGGGATGGCAACTGGTCCAGTGTAATAGGCTATTACGGTCTGTTGGTTTTGTGTAAAGGTCACTGCTGAGGGACCCACTCCGGTCTTTTAGTATCAGCGTATCCAGGAAATTGATTTTGTCTCTGTCGGTATGTGATGTGAAGGTTAGATTTTGGGTTTTGGTGTTGATCTCACTTAAAAAAACGTTAAAGGATTCTGGTGTGCCCGTCCAAATGCAGAAGACATCATCAATATATCTCAACCATACCATGGCATGTGTCTGGAAGAGTATGTGGCTGTATACATGGTCTGCTTCAAATTTAGCCATATAGATGTTTGCGTATGGGGGTGCTACGTTAGCACCCATTGCGGTCCCCCGTTTCTGTAGGTAGAACTTGTCCTCAAACAGAAAGTAGTTGTTAGTAAGGACAAGCTCCATCATGTCCAAGCAAAATGTTCTCTTCGACTTGTTAGTAGGTTCCAGTTTCTTGAGGAACCAATCAACAGCCTCCAAACCGAGCTGGTGATCTATGCTCGTGTAGAGGCTGTTGACATCCAAGGTGGTCAGTATACTTGTGGGTGGTACCGGTGTAATTCTGTGGATATGGTTGAGGAAGTCTTTGGTGTCACGGACGAACGACTCTATTTGTGGAATAAGTGGACTAAGAATTTTTTCAAGTGTGATGGATAATGGGGATAACACTGAGTCAGTTGAAGCTACTATCGGTCTTCCTGGAGGGTGTTCAAGGTTTTTATGGATTTTAGGTAAAATATAGATTACCGGTGTAATTGGATTTTGATTCTGGAGGTAGTCTGCAAGTTTTTTGTCAATATTCCCCATTGTGACATGTTTTTTTAATAAGGTCAGATATTTTTGATTTAATACCTACAAGAGGATCGTTACGAAGAGGTATGTACGTATTTTCATCAGATAGTTGTTTGTAAATCTCTGCAAGGTAATCTTTCTTATTCTGGATAACAATGGCACCCCCTTTATCGGCAGGTTTGATAATAATTTGTTTATTATTTTTAAGACTTTGTAGAGCCATTGTTTCCTCTCTAGTGGTATTGTGTCTGAGGTGAAAATCACTTTGTTAATACCTTTACAGACAGAATTTATAGAATCATTGACTAAACCAATAAATGTTTCGACCGGATGTGAGGATTTTGGTGGTTGAAAACTGGAAGTTTTCCGTAGTCCCAGATCTTGTAAAGTCAACATTTCAGGTGTTACCATATCTGTTGGTGTTGGAGCTGTCACGTTTGTGGCCGGCATGTTGCTGAAATGTACCTTCAATCTCAGTGTTCTGTAGAATCTATTGAGTTCCTGTTGGACCTTAAAGGTGTCGAAGGTGTGGGGTAGGGCAAAAGGAGAGTCCCTTCTGAAGGACCCGAATCTCTGCTGGTGAGAGGAGGTAGGAGGAAATGTTGAAAACGAGGTTTTCATTACCTGAGACCGGGTATGCATTCGATTCTCTGCAAAGGTGTCTTCGTCCATGCCCCCTTCGTCGTCGTCGTCTGTTGTCTCTCGTGATGGCGCTGGTGGTTGTCTGGGTGGTGCCAGTTTTGGATCTAAAAAAGGCTGGCGTGGCCTCCCCGTCCTCCTCTTCCACGCCCTCGGCCCCCGTCCGAGCCTGAAGAGCCGGAGGAACCTTGTCGGTTTCTTGGACGGTCTGGGAGAGTTGTATAGCGCCATCTATATACTTGATTTTTTAGGTAATCGTCCTGGTCTCTTAGGAACTTGAAACGTTTTCTACCTTTGAGATCGTTGGTAAACTCTAGGATGATTTTTTCAGTCTTGGTTTTCAGAGATGTCAGATCAGCCGGAGACAAGGTGTTAGTAAGCTGATTTTCAATGCTGAGGATTTGCTCCTTTACCTTCACCAATTCTTCTTGGATGAACTTAATGCTTAGTACCATAAGATCTAGGGAGCATTTATTAAGGACAAAAGCGCCAGACACTAACTTAACACTAGCATTCCCTTCTATGTCCTATAGCGCTCCCGCGCATGCGCCCCACGATTCTCCGGTGGCGCATGCGCAGTAGGTATTTCGCTACTATGAATGACTTTAGCTCCAACAACATGGCGCCCGCGCATGCGCGGTGATAGCGGATGACGCACATCCGGTTTGGATGATGCGCTTCCGCGTATCAGCTGTTCCTCCTCCTCCCTGGGTATTTAGAGCTGCAGAACGCCGCTCTATTCCACTCCTGACCCGATCTCTCTACTGCCAGAAGCGTTCCCAGACATCTCAGGTACTTGTGCTCTGTGATTTATGTTCTTGTTACTATAATCCCATCCCTGGAAACCTTTCCTAATGCTTTCATCACTTTACAGGCAGGAGTCACATCCTATGCTAAAATAGCAGGTATGTGCTCCAAATCCTTATTTTCCTAACATTCACTGGTACTGAATCAATAGCCTTTATCCTTGCTTCTCTGTGTTATTTAGATTCCCCTACTAAGTGAAGTGTCTTATGCATATAGGACACACGACCCCACTCATACCTGAGCGGGTCAGACCAACAGGTACTGTTATTTAACTAGACCTGAATCCATGGCATATTTTAATTAAAATGCTAACTAGCACCACATTGCCATCTTTCCCTCTCAGGTCCTTCAATAACTGAAGTTCATACACTTCACCACCTAGATCTACAATTCTTAGGACATTAAGGTATTGAATTTGATCATACTCCTCCTCCATGACCTCTATTAGAATTCCTTCCCTTGTGCACTTTTCCTTTCATCTAGCATCTAACCTGCCACGAGACCTTTGACCTCAAAACACGTCCACCAATAATACGTTTGCACTCTAGTATTATTTTTAAGGAAAAACTTACACGTACACGAGCACTCTAGCCCACAGTATACAATACTTTCATCTACATATCACCCCACCACAAAAAACACTATAAATGTTTTTTTTTCCCACCACTCACATCACATCACTCACATGGATCATTCATTGTTTTATTCCTTGTACAAAATTGTGATTTTTTGTTTTGTATGTATATCCTAGCACAATCCTGACGAAGACCCGAAGGGTCGAAACGTTGATTGATTGATTGTCCTCACCTTTTGAAACAATTAAAAATCGCATTAAGCAAAAACTCCAAATTCTGAATCCTTTTGTTAGTGCCAAGGGTAGATAGTAAGTTACCTGTTGACACCCTAGAAATGTTGCCGTGTGTAAAGGGGCCATAAGAGTGTATTCCTTGGACTGGGCATGATGTCTGACAATGCGCCATGTGGTAGTGCTCAGCCTAATCCATGGCAATCTGAACAGTCAAAAAAGAGAATGAAAAAAGGTGGCACTCACCAATACGTTAAAAGACCTTTTATTTCTTCAAAAACTTTAAAACATGCAGGTGGGTGGATGCTGTCAGTGTCTGTACGACGGCCGTTTCTTGCAAGTCTCAGTTCCTGTAGAAGCGCACATGTGCGCAAAACTGCTGTCATCCAGATGCAGCCCGCATCCACCCACTAGCCAGAAAAAATGGAGGATTTTCATCTCAATTGACATATAGAGCGGATGAAATAATTATTGAAAACGTCACTGGGTCAGATGAGACCAAAATGTAACTCTTTTGAAGACAAGGTAGACACCATGTTGGAAGGCCAAAACGCACTGCATATCACCCCAAAACACCACACCAACAGTGAGGTTTGCAGGAGGGAACATCATGGTGTGGGGCTGTTTTTCTGCATAGAGCACTTGCAAGCTTCATATAATAGAATTAAGGATGATTGGACAAATGTACCGAGACATTCTTGATTCAAATCTGCTGCTATCTGCCAAGGTGATGGACATGAATCAAAGGTGGACATTTCAGCAAGACCACTGATCTCAAACACACAGCCGAGGAATCTCTCAACTGGCTTCAGAGAAAGAAACTAAATCTGCTAGAATGGCCGAGCCGATCACCGGAGCTGAATCCAACAGAAAATGTATGGAAGGAACTAAAGCTCAGAGATTATAGAAGTCCACAGGACTTTCAATATTTGAAGAGTGTACGTGTGGAAGAATGGGCCAGATTCCACCTGAGTGATGCAGGCAACTAGTTTCTTCATGCAGGAGGCTTTTGAATGAAGTATTAAATACATTTCAGTAAGTGTATTTAATACTTTTCCCCAGTGTAAGTTCTCATTATTACACATAATTAAATTTATGGACATCTGTGGTTTGATTTCTCTGCCTGTGTGGATTGGATGGCTTGTTACCGATATCTAGTTAGATATTCATGCCAATAGCACCTTTTAGAAATATGTTGACTTAGAAAATTGGTGATATTTTCAATACTTAATTCAGCTGCTCTATCTCTAATGGGATTCTATGTTATCTCTAATGGGGATCTATGTCAGCCTTGTATTTCTTGTTTGCCTAATCTTCATTTTATTGCAGGGGAACCAGAGTTTAAGTACATTGGGAACATGCACGGTAATGAAGTGGTGGGAAGAGAGCTGCTTTTAAACCTCATTGAATACTTGTGCAAGAACTATGGCTCTGACCCTGAAGTCACAAAACTGCTCCAGACCACCAGGATACATATAATGCCCTCAATGAATCCGGATGGGTATGAGAGTGCACTAGAAGGTAATTACTAAAATGTCTCTTCACCGTGCACAAGATATGCTAAAATCACATTTATATGTCCTGTTGTAACATAGCATTTATCAGATCTTTTTTCTGCACGCTTTGTATTCCGATTCACCAGCTGCCTCCCACTGCAGAGCCGGAGCGAGGCTCCATTAGTGCGGAGGCTGCTGGGATCACATGACTTTCACTTGTAGTGCTTTCTTTTTCACTCTGTTTCTCGGCAAGGAGAAGGAAAAAAGGCTACCTAGTGCATCCTGCAAGGGAGTGATAGAGCACAATATATAAGCGGATGTGCAGATCTGCAGAGGGTTTTAAGTGGTCAATGGAGAAATTCTTTAACACATTTTAAAGGTTTATTTTAATGTCTGAATTTTATATAACTGCTATGATCCTGAAAGTCACTACAGCCTGGCTGCATTATGATATCTAGTGACTAATTTAAAGGGAACCTGTGATGTGTAAAAATAGTGTTACCCTTCAGACATGGGGTCTATCTGCCGTATAATCGGACACCTGCCCGGCACTTGTAGATTAAACCTTGCTGTCAGGAGGAGAAATGAACTTTAATCCTTCCCGCGGTGGTCCGATTTCAGTAAAGGTGGCGCCACTGCTCTGTGTTTGGAGAGCAGCAACTGTAACCTGAACTCTCCCCCCACCCCACCCCCTTGCACTGACTGATATCTCACTCTCTATTAGACCATGCTGTTGGTCAGTGTGGGGGGCGGTCACATCCGCCGCTCTCCATACCCCGAACAATGACTGAACCTACGCCGCCGCCACCTTGACTGGACCTGGAGCACTGCGGGGTGGAGTCATTTCTCCTCCTGACAATGGGGTTTAATGTGCAGTCACCGGTCAGGTTTACAGCGCTATTAACATGCAGATTAACCCATATCTGCAGGTTAATAGCGTTTTTTAACATGACCAGTTCACTTGACCTCTTACACATCAGGTAATACACACACATTTAGTGATGTTACGTACAGAAAACTAAAAAGTGAACAAACACAAAAATACACATTTCCATATAGTTTTAATGTATTTCCTTGTGAAAAGAATATATTCCTATTCATTCAGGTCAGGGTTAAGTTTCCCTTCTGTTTAATTTCCAGCAGTGGGTTTTACAAGGAGCTGCCTCATGATTAACATTCCCAGGTTACTATAAAATACTTCTCGTCTCTGCAGGGGACCGTGACGGAGTGATTGGCAGAAACAACAGCAACAATTATGATCTTAATCGGAATTTCCCCGACCAATTCTTCCAGATCACAGACCCTCCGCAACTTGAGACGTTGGCTGTAATGACCTGGCTGAAAATGTACCCATTTGTCCTGTCTGCTAATCTCCACGGAGGTATGTTATTTATTACACTTCTTTATTGTGCCCTCCGCCTTATGCAAGAGTTACTGAGAACTGAAGAACAGAACGTAAGCTCCTCACTGCTCCGAGGAATTTTTGGATCAAAGTTCTCCTGAATTTACATCCCCTTCCCATTGTATTAGTGCATTGGATCCCATTACCTTCTGTATTTGTACAGTATTTTTCTCTTGGGCATGGTTATGGGTGTCTCATTTTGGTTTTTTTTTTTTTGCCTGTACACTTTTACTGATGAGAACCTTCCTTAAAGGGGTTGTCCTGAATCAGAATATTGTTGGGTGTCAATGGTAATCTCTTTCATCGCCTGGCAGTCGCAAATTTGAAGTGTCTGTGGAGCTCAGAGGTTAAGAGCAGAAGATGCTGATATCGGGGATGATGAGCGTTATCTCCCCAAACTCATCTATTCTTGGGACCAATGTTAAAGGGGAACTCCGGGGAGATACACTTTTTTTTTGTTTTGTCCCTACCCTCTTACATGATGATGCAGAGCTGTCCACTACAGTTCTAGGATCTATAGATGCTTATAAATCAATAAAATCATATCTGCTCCTCAGCTCTCACCCCTCCCTTCGCGGACAGAGAATTTCAGTCATGCATAGTGCTAAAATTTCAGGGGACAGAAAGTTGATATGCGGGAGGGGAGACCTTGGCAGTGGTAACTCAATCAATGTAGTGCTTTGCCTCTGCTCCTAGCCTGATACATGGCAGCCTACATTATGTACAATCATATCATTGTGCAGCAAAAGATCACAGCATGTATTTATATCCGCTTGATAATATGATTGCTATTTGAAGGGAGAACACCGTTGTTCTTACATAGGATGGTATACGAGGAGCAGGATTATAGTGTGGCCATGGGGTCAGCGGCCATGCCCCCTGCCCATACAGAAGTGTGACGGGGCAGGAATGTAAGATGATCATGGAGCCCCCAGGATCCTTGTCCCTGACACACCTCCTGATCTCACCAGCAACATCATTGAATCTTCACTGTCCCCTAAGGGAGGGATGAGGAGCAGATATGAGTTACTGATTTGCAAGTGATCTTTAGATCCTAGAACTGTAGGGCCCAGATAATTTTACTGGCATTAATCCTAGTTATTTGCAGCACATTAACCCCTTATAGTTACGGAATGTTGCTGTTGATGGCACATATTGTATGTCGGGATAGAATTATTGTATGGACCGATCTAGTCCCATCATGGTCTTCCAACTTAAACATCGTCAGACTGGTGTTGCCGTTCCTATTGAACAGTAATCTGAATGATGTTAAAGCATCCAGTACCCAGCGATATGTTTGAGCGTGCCTTACTGCCTTACATGGACATGTAAAGGAACCATGAACACATTAAGCTCTGTTCTTAGACCTATGTTTTGCTGTTCCTAATAACAGCATGTAAGTGTTAAATGTGTACTTCAGGAGTGTGGACCTATCCTTGTAAACAGCAGTAGGAAAGATGGTCTTTGACTATTTTCCATTGATGGGAATGTGCTATTTCTCCTCTCATTATGTGTGTACCTGTGATCTATTCTCAGGAGCTTACGAGCATGAGATGTGACGCTTCCTCAGACATAAGGAATCTGAGTTCCCAGCTGTATTGTCAAAGCCCTGACCATCATAAAGGAGCATTTCTGAGGACCACCGTACCCTGAAATTGCTTCCCTTATGTAGAAGTATAGGCTTATTTTAAAGGGCTTTTCCCAAAAAGAATCAAGTTATGTCCTTACCACAGGGTATAGGGACTGGTACTGGACCAACAATGACCTCAAGATTGGGGCTCTGCAGCCGTGTTAGGATTGGACTCGGAGGTGCGAATGATCAACCTCTGCTCCATTCATTTTGTCTGGGACTCCCGAGTACAGCCGCTATTCAGCTATGTCTGCAGTCCCATAGACAGTGAATAGAGGAAGCCATGAGTGCATAACTTTACTCCATTCCTGATCGGGTGCCAAACACTGTTCTCAGGGGCTCAAGGTCTCTTGACAAGCCATTACTGGGTGCTTCGGTAGTCAGAACCCCAAGGGTTCAAACAATTATACTGTATCTATTGGATGGGAATAACTTGATTTTTTTTAATAACCCTTTAGGCTTTAAGGTAAATCTTGAACCTATATTTTGCATTTGTTTTTTCTGTTCTGACCTGCCTTACTGTACATCTATATATGCAGGTTCTCTGCTTTTTATTTCTTTTAATATGAATTCTCTAACGGAGCTGATTTGTGTCTGCAGGTTCCCTTGTGGTTAATTATCCGTATGATGATGATGAAAAGGGCTTGTCGATGTACAGTAAATCCCCAGATGATGCCGTCTTCCAGCAGCTGGCTCTCTCCTATTCCAAGGTGAGGCTTACAGCAACAAAGCAGAGTGTTCTGCCTCTGGTGGCAGTAGGCACCGTGCCCAGGGAGCGTCTGTGTCTGGGTTATACCTGCCTGTAATCAATACTACGTCTCGGCAATACCTGATGGGCGCCTCCATAAGAGGAAGAGCTGGGAGTCCTAATACAGATGTGACCGGAGCCCAGCTCATCCAGTGCGATCATTTATTGTGGGAGTCCAAGCTCATGAAGCCCCAACACAATTCTGAGGATTTCTAGCTTGATTTAATCCTTTATACCTGCAGTGTGCTCTAGTGTTCCCAATGCAAAAGCCTTTTTATGCACTTAATGTTTTCTTGTCCAAATCAAATATTGCAAATCCTCGCTATCCCTCAGTGATGATATACAGCATTTGTGTGTAGTTGTAAGGACACGTCCTTGGATTATACAGAGCTTTATATTGTTTCGCTGTGAAAAATTCAGAACATTACAATTACACTGTGAATGGACTGAATGAAACGATTTCAGGATGATCTGATATGGCAAAAAAAGAAAAAAAAAACAGGATCTGAAAATTTTAGTTTTTTGGTAAGAGATTCCAACATGGTAAAATCTCATTATGAAAGGTCTGGCTATTAGTCTGATTGTAGAGCCAGAGTTTCCACTGTATTATAGCACCACCATGTGGCAAAATTCAAGACTGCAGGTGAACTAATCTACTTCCAAGTATTGTTTATTTGATTTTCTCTTTATTATTTCAGATATATTCACCTATGGAGACAATATCTTTTTATTACTGAAATAATTTTGCTATTTTTTTTTCACAGCAAATATGCATAGTTCTCTTTTTTACAGGCTCTTTGTTTCCTGATGGTCAGCCTTGATGTTATCTGAGATCATGAATGAGTCCACTTACTGATTCTCAGTGAACTCATCCTGCAGCAATAGACGGAGACTATGGAGGATAAATGGAGAAACATTTTTAATGAAGCTTAATTACAAAAAAAAAAATTATTAGCCAAAAATACATGTGTTTAAAGGGAATCTGTCACTAGGTATTTGCCATACCATGTCAGAGCAGCGTAAGGTAAATGCAGAGACCCTGATTCCAGCGATGTCACTTACTGAGCTGCTTGCTATCACTTTGATAAAATTATTGTTTTCTCTGCTGCAGCTTTAGCAGTTCATGAATATGCTGGACTATCTGGCAGCAGGGCAAGTAGTCCTCTAACCGCCAGCTGATTAAACAGTGATTTAATTAAAAGTGCACAGAGCAGCCCAGTAAGTGACACATTGCTGGAATCCGGATCTCTGGCCCTACATTATTCTACTCTCAGATTAGGTGAAAATAACCTGGTGACAGGTTACCTTTAGAGGGAACCTGTCACGTGAAAACACACTAACCTGCAGATATCGGGTTAATTGGCAGGTTAATAGTTTCAAACCTTTCTAGCGGCTGCACATTGAACCCCACTGCTAGGAGATAATTAACTTTATTCCTCCCAGCAGTATTTGGGTGTCAGTCACAGAGGGGCATCAACATGGGTTCAGTCACCACTCTGTGTATCAAGCGTAGGGGGTGTAACCGCACCCCCTGCACTGAGTGACAGCTGCTTCTAATGCAGTGCGACTGTCAGTGACTGCGGTTAGAACAGTTACAGCTGCCACTTATTATACACTGAATGTTGACTGAACCTGCACCGCCCCCCGTGACTGAAACCCAAATACTGCTGGGGAGGATTAAGGTTAATTTGCTCCTGGCAGCGGGGATCAATGGCATCGGGCAGGTTCTAAATACTATTAACCTAATATCTGTAGGTTAATAGCATTGTGTCACCTGACAAGTTCCTTTTATGTAAGAAAATAAGATGGTCTCCAAAAGTGGACAATCCCTTGTTAAGGACGAATTTACACAGACTGATTTTTTTAGTTTCCTAAATCCATTATTGGTCTGGAATGTTGGTATATACATTAAAAAAAGAAAAACAGACCGCACTACAAGGAGTCTCATCTATTTATTTAACAGACCCATTCACTACAATGGGTCCTTTAAATAAAAAAATCAATTGATGTGTAAGAATAAAGGACATGTTAAGAGACACATTGATTACAATAGACCCATTAGTCATCCGATAAATAAACGCACATGTACCAAATGGGAAAAAAAAACTAAGTTGTACAACAGGTTAATTCACTCCGGAGTATTGTGTGTATATGTTGGGTGGAGGGGACAAAAAAAAGCAGAAATAGGTGTATGTTAAGGTACATTTTAAGGTCTTATTGTGTTTTTAATAGGAAAATAGTAAGATGTTCACTGGCAGCCCATGTAAGGAGATCTATCCCAATGAGAATTTCCCTCAAGGAATCACCAATGGAGCAAACTGGTATAATGTACCAGGTAAGAGATCATTAGTTGTGGTGGTTGTAGTTGTGCTGGTAGCTGTCTTGCTTGTTGTGGTTGTTGGTTGTGCTGCCTGTGCTGGTGCTTGCTGTACTTGTTGGGGTGGGGGTTGTTGTGCTACTTGTGCTGATGGTTGTTGTGGCAGTGTTCGTTATGCCGAGGATTATTGTGCTTGTGGTGGTGTTGGTTGTGCCTGCAGTGTAGCTGGTGGTTCTGCTTTTGTTGTTGGTTTTGGTGGTTGTTCTGCTTGATGTGATGGTGTCGGTTGTGGTTGTTGTGTTGCTTGTGCTGGTGGTTTGTTATGGTTGTTGCACTGCTTTTGCTGATTGTTTCTGTGGTGTTAGTTGTTCTGCTTTTGCTGGTGATTGTTGTGCTTGTGGTGGTGGTAAATGTGGTTGTTGTGCTTGCAGTAGTGTTGAGTGTGGCTGTTCTGCTTTTGTTTGGTTATTGTGCTGTTTGGGTTGGTGGTAGTTGTTGTGCTGTTGGTTGTAGATGTTGACTCTGGTAATCCTCTTTTTGGATTGTAGGACAGCTTGAGATGATGATGAGAATAATGGATGATGAAATTAAAGATCTATAGGAAATGTCTTTTAGGCTGTTTTCACATCAGAAGTAAATGTAATTCGCGGCAGCTGCGGATCTGCCGCATACCAGCCGACTTGCGGCACCAATCTGGCCAGCCCTGTTTATTCTCTATGGGGCTTGCGGTCAGGTGCAGCTAGTGTGGTTTTGCCAGATCCGGCACTTGCGACACCGCAAAAAAAGGTGCTGGCAGTGTTTTTCTTTGAGCAGACGCAAGTGTTAGATCTGCCGGGTCCGGCAAAATTGCACTTGTCACACCCGACCGCAAGCCCAATTGAGAATGAATGGGGCTTGCAGGATTGGAGCTGCAAGTTGGCTGTTAGGCGGCAGATATGGCGACAACTGCCGAATCTGCCGCAAATTACATTTACCGCTGATGTGAAAGCTCCCTTAGTTGTATGTTGGGCTCTTGAATCCCTCTTCTTGCTGCTCAGTACCCCTTTACCATTAGTAATTACATTGCACATGGCGGCAGTGTGACCTTCTCCCATTGTATATCGTAGGTGGTATGCAGGACTGGAACTACCTGAACACTAACTGCTTTGAGGTGACGATTGAGTTGGGCTGTGTGAAATATCCCCTGGCCCCAGAACTGCCGACTACTGGGAAAGCAACCACAGATCGCTGCTGGAGTTCATACAGCAGGTGGGTCCTTGGGGGCCCATTTTTCTCTCACCATATATTATGTGCCAAGCACTAACCTTGACTCTTCGTTTAGGTGCACAAGGGCATCAAAGGATTTGTGCTCGATGCCACAGATGGAAGAGGCATTTTCAATGCAACGATCAGTGTAGCGGACATTAATCACCCAGTGACCTCTGACAAGGCTGGGGATTACTGGAGATTGCTGGTCCCAGGAACGTATAAAGTTACGGCCTCGGCGAGAGGGTACTGATCTCTAGTTACCTGTGTTACTTATTCTCTGTACCAAAATAGACATCATTGCCAGAATGAAAATTATTTCAGAATGTACTGACTTATTTCATCACAAGTTGATTAAAAATGAATTGCCCATTGGGTAAAATGCCATCCTGGTGGTAGATATGTAATCCTGATACTTCTAAGCACTTTAATTGGGTTGTCCGGGCTTTTTATATAATTAAGGGGCCTTTCACATCAGCGATATTGCTGATGTGCGACAGATCCGGCAGATTTACTGTATCTGCTGGGTCAGCCGCATAACGGACAACTTGTGGCCCGTATCCGGCAAGCCCCATGCATTGTCTATGGGGCTTGCGGTCGGGTGCGGCAAGTGCGGTTATGTTGGATCGGCCCGATCCGGCACTTGCAGCCGGTGGATACCACAATTTACTATGCCCTGAGCTACAGCAACCAAGAGTCTGGTGACATAGCATTTACTGCCCTGATCCATTTCCTATCATTAACAGTGTTTATTACTGATGGTCTATAATTAGAGTGAAACGTTTATGTATACACTGAATGAAAATACAGTTAATTTCACCACATTCGGGAGTGCCTTGTCTATCAATACTAAATGAGAAGTAGTGACGTTTACTCCCAAGCTCCAAAACATACACGCCTCTGGTCGGTGGCTAAGGCTGCTCCTCCAGAGCAAAAAGGTGATATCTAGGTAACAATGGGTGTAAATGACAAACTGTCATCATTTTGCATTCTAGATATACATATAAATTATACAAAAAGCCTGGACAACCCCTGTGACCCTTCATTTAATATCAGTAACATTATGGGATATGATGTAACTCTAGAGTTAGACGTTTACCAGCAGATCAGACGATCATATCTGGTCCTTCATGTATTCATCATGTTGTAGTATTTTGGGTAACCTTACTGACTTTTTATTCCTTTACTTTATAGATACGTTCCTGTTACAAAAATGGTCAATGTGACAGAAGGTGACGCCTTGGTGACAAATTTTACACTTATTCGCTCCGGCACAGATTTACACAAAGAAGATAAAGGAAAAGTATCAGTGATCGAGCCAGAAAAGCCGGACCCCAACACACAGGAATTTGAGACCCTAATTAAGGATCTCTCAGCAGAGAATGGTCTGGAGCACCTGCTGCTGTCCACCTCCAGTGATATCGACTTATATCGCTATAGGCCGTATCACGACCTCTCCGAATCACTACGCGGGCTGAATCTCTACTATCCAAACATTACTAAACTGACCAGGTATTATTCTAGTTACTAATTTTATGTAGCAAAATATCTGGACACTAAATCTGATTTCAATTAGGGTGTACTTTCTTCATTGTGACAAAAACCCATAAAGGGCCATGATCCTAATGCTCCAACATCATATTAAAAATAGGTTTTATTTCACATACCAGTCCCAGTCACCATTCTCATCCTCGGTCACAATCCTTTGCTCTAAAGATCACATTTCTGCTTGTTGGTGTTCTGCCAGCATTATCAGATCTAGAACATCCTGTCATTCATCTCCTTGCATGCAATATGCCTACTTTTGTCCAATGGACTGATCTGAACAGAAAACCAGTCCTCCTTCTGACTGTATGCAGTTTAGTACAGACATGTGCAGAAGAATAGACCCAAAGACCCCGTCTTCCACTGCTCGGCAGGCAGTGGACAGCAAGTCATACAGGAGTAGTTTCGTTAGTGATTGAACACTTTAAATTGATAAGGGGTAAAAAATATTTTTTTTAGTGATTTGCAGATTAGTTATATATCACATTATCTAGTCAATGAGATTAAATGTTCCTATACACATTAGACTAAAGTTGTCAGGATTTTCCCTCAGTCTAATGTGTATGGGGGTTTCCCATCCCTCTCCCTAAATGCTAAGGGAGAGAAGGACATGGCCTATTAGGCATATGATAGCCAATCGATCTCTTCAGGAGATAAGCTGCCACTAGAGGAGACTGACAGCTGCTCCCATAGACCACACAGGAGCGCTCCAAACCTTATGTTGGTGGGAGTGAGAAGATAGATGCCGACAAACCATGTTGATATATATGAGCCTTTAGTTGTCTGAAGGTCCAGACACCGGGCAATGCAGCTTTAATAAGATATTAACAATGTAAATTGGAATCTGTGCAGAACAGTGGGTGCTGTACCCTAATGTGACTGAATGGATCATATGACTCAATCCATGAAAGAAGTAGGAAAAGGCACTGTTTGTGGGGGAAAAAACATTTGTTAGGTGGGTAAATGCTTTGCTGTTTATGCTTATGCAATGGAGTGTGTGTTTAGCTTGCAGCCATTTGCCTTACAAACTAAAGATGGGTCTAAACCAAAGTTTGAGAGTTATAGGGTTTACTCACTAATCTCCTGCGGCATGTACCGAAGAATTTATATATTTTACACAGCTTTGATTGTAATATAAGACTGCATAGGATGACAGAAGCAGAGATTAAAGGGGTTTTCCTACAAACCAAATTAATTTTAAAGTTTATTTTAATCTATAATCTATAAAATTTGAAATAATTTCCACAATTATTGTGTTTAAAAAATTGTTCCTGTGCTGAGATAATCTTTTATATATTTGTATCCTTGCTATGTACTGTGTAATGGATGTGTCTGACTGTACAGGGACGTGGTCTGACCATGCCACATCTCCTGTGCTGAGATAATCTTATATTTGTGTCCCTGCTATATACTGTGTAATGGATGTGTCTGACCGTACAGGGACATGGTCTGATCATACCACATCTCCTGTGCTGAGATCTTATATATTTGTATCCTTGCTATGTACTGTGTAATGGATGTGTCTGACTGTACAGGGACGTGGTCTGACCATGCCACATCTCCTGTGCTGAGATAATCTTATATTTGTGTCCCTGCTTTATACTGTGTAATGGATGTGTCTGACCGTGCTTCAATGTCTGTATACTCTCTTGCGTTCTCCTCGGCCCAGGTGATATGGTATGATCAGACCATGTTCCTGTACAGTCACACATCCATTACCCAGTACACAGCAGGGACACATATATAAGAATATCTCAAGCACAGGAGATGTGGTATGATCAGACCATGTCCCTGTATGGTCAGACAAATACATTACACAGTACATAGCAGGGACACATATATAAGATTATCTCAGCACAGGAGATGTGGTATGATCAGACGATGTTCCTGTACGGTCAGACACATCCATTACACAGTACATAGCAGAGACACATATATAAGATTATCTCAGCCCAGGAACATTTTTTTTAAACATCTAATTGTGGAAATTATTATTATTCCAAGAGCTATTGATTAAAATGAACTTTGTTAATGGGAAAACTCCTTTTAAAAGGGAACTCCAGAAACTGAAACAAGTAAGAACCTTCTGATTCTAAATTCTAAAAGTAAAAATATACTCATTGTAGTTCACAGAGGTTGCGGATATTACTCACTCTGGGAACCCGTCCTAGAAAGCAAGGGGTATGTGATAGGGCAGGTTACATGAGGAAATATGGAGCGGTATAAGAGAGTCTACCTATCCATGCTGACTGCCAGCAACCTTTCTTTATAGGATGTCATTTTATTTCATCACACTTTTGTCGTTGATGTGTTTGATAAATCACTAAGATCAGCTTTACCCTTGGCTATGAGTATTCTTTTTGCCTCATCCCAGCACTGATGCAGCTCTGTGCTTATTCGTAGTTTGGGTCAGAGTGTTGAATATCGCTACATATGGTCCTTGGAAATATCAAATAAACCAAACGTTTCGGAACCAGACGAGCCAAAGATCAGATTTGTCGCCGGTGTTCATGGAAACGCGCCAGTCGGCACAGAGTTACTTTTGACTTTTGCTGAATTCCTTTGCATGAATTATAAAAAGAACGCCGCAATTACGAAGGTGAGATTGGTGTCATGGGAGGTGTGCATTAGGCCTGTGCAAAGTGTTACATGGGAAAACCTATTATGTCTGGTGCTTATCTGAAAAGTAGGTCTCCTATCCCTTGATTCATCACAATATTACTCTTCTTCTGTTATACTCTCATTGAGGGTCAGTGTGAAATGTCATTAATGGACTGTCAGCAGCAGAATGACTGTTACAAACCAAGTACAGACACTGGGTGCATCATGGCAGGGCTATTCATTTAACTACGCCTTCCCACCTGTTTGTTTTCCCTTTGTCGTCTTCCATTCCCATTCTTTTTCGGCAGTTTTCAGATTTTCTGGCCCCCCGCCCTCTTAGGGTGGTCTGACGGAGAAATGCTAGAGTCCCCTGTAGACGTCCAATATACATGTCACTTGAATAAAGCCAATCCATTGGACCCGCTTGATGCGAGTAACGAACACTCGGGCACTTTGGTGCTCGCTCATCACCACTGGTCTCCTCTCCCCCTGGTTCCTCAGGAGCTACGTGAAACAACCTGAAATCCTTTTAGGCAGATGGGTCTGGATTTTGGTTTTCAATTTCCCCTTTACCCGTGTAGAATAACATACATGTGTAACAAGAGTGTGTAAGCGCCTTGCATGTTCTGCTGTCCACCACTGGTGGTCGGTTTACAAGGCAACTAGCTGTAAATGGAGGAGACGTGAAGTTAATGTCTCATAAAATGACTGAAAATGTTCATAAGCAGTGGATTATAACAGAGCTTATCATTTATAAGCACTATACCCATCTACCCTCAATACTGTCTATGAAGATAGGAATCACCCTGGTATAAAGGAGGTTCTCACCCCTTTTTATCTTCAAGAAACATTTAGCCCAAATATGGTTTTTATTAAAAAAACAAAACACTTGCCTATTGTTCCCAATATGTGCAGTTATTCTCTATCCACAAGATAGATGATAACGTGTGGATCTGTGGGGGTCTGATCGTTAAAATCCCCAACAATCATAAGAACTTGGTACACAATTGCTCCTGTCAAAATGGAGTGGTGCGGGTCTGCTGGAGGAAGCAATCTGCAGTGGTCACATAGGGAATAGACAGAGTTGTGATGCAACGTCAAGCCTTCTGTCCATCTCCATAGGGAATTTAATTTTTTTATTTTTCTCCTCTGGTTCGGTGGGGTCTGAGCTGATTAACCCTTACTAATCCACAAGTCAAGGCCTATCTTTAAAAGTGAATTGGAAATGGCCTCCTACATATATTCATATAAAAGTGTGTACATTTAAAATGGAAAAATCCAATTTCAGTCCAGCATATGCTTTCTATTGTAGAAACGTTCCGGCTGCAGCATTAGAAGCTGAGTTCAGTTGTTGCACGGTATCTATTTATACCCTTTGTCTTCTATTTTTAGCTCATTGACCGATCTAGAATAGTCATTGTGCCATTGGTTAACCCAGACGGGCGCGAGAGAGCAACGGAGAAGGACTGCACCTCGAAGATAGGTCAAACCAATGCCAACGGCAAGGATCTGGACACAGACTTCATCAGTAAGGAGCTCGCCATTCTCCCTGATGATGCATTTTCATTTGTCTCGGTTATTTTTAGTGTGACTAGTCAGGTATTTTTGGAAATCCGCCTGACTGCTGACTCTGCTGTAAAACTCACAGTATTCTGAATATCAGCAAGGAAAGACTTCACAAGGTCGTGGCTTGAGAAACTGTTCTTTCTATAGTAGGACCACTGTAAAAAATGATACAATTCATCTTAAGCCACATAAAACCTATGCTTACATTTCTAGTACATTCACGTGCGCAAAATAATATTTCGGCCTAAATACTCCATTTAATCCCCATCCTGGTGCCTTCCTTATCAGATGCCATGTGTCAGTGTAGATCCTTGACTAATGTCTCCTTGTGTTGCTTGTCTCATTTAGTCGTAATACAAAACCAGGGCGCTCCTTTTTCCTTTGATTCTGGGCCACCCACAACAGAACAATAATGAGTATTAACAATATTTAAAAGAATTTACCACCTTCTGGAAACCAAATATAAGCCTTACATTACTCTATCTTTAAGAAAACGTAAACTTTTCAGGCCCAACTTATGAAGGTATTTTTTGTGTAAGACCTTCATTGATGACATTTTGTAGTTTTTGCCATTTTAATTACACTTTCAGCCAGTTACATCGATGTGAACATAGCAGGGAGTGGGGTGTGATAGTCCTTCCGACAATTCATCACAACTTGGTGGAGTTGTGAGTTGTGGCAGGGGGTGTCCAGCCATCCGACAAGATCATCAAAAGGTTCTGGCAGTTGTAAGATGCGCCTAATTTATTAAGTTACGTACCCCTCTTAGTGAGGCACATCGTACTCCAGCACGCCCAAGATTGCTGTGCATAATTCCAGTCTAAAACGGAATGTGTTGGCAGGTTTTTACTATGTAAGCTGAGGACAGCATGCTGCAGGGGTTAAACAAAAATCAACTATGCAACTCTTCAGGTTCTGTGCTATTGTTTACATAAACTAAAGGCTTTATTAACTGGTGATTACCATTACACGACTACTTTGTCATGTGCCTGGCAAACCGACTTGCCTCTGCTGTGATTGACAGCTGACTGTCAATGTACAATATCTATTGAGAGCCTGGTGTGGGCGGGAGACGCTCTCACCTGTGCTACATGGCTCAAACTCGTTACTTTGATTTTGACCGAACGGCTGCACCCAGTAATCTAATTTAAACATCGTTAGTTTCAGAATCGCTGTGCCTACAACATGCTGCTGTCAGATAAAGTAGCAAAAATCAGCTGACAGATTCCCTTTAATAATAAAGGAGATTTGGAGATTTGAAGTGGGGGCTATCTGCTGTCCTACTATTTCCACATCTTTGGTAGACTTCCTGCTTATGAATTGGGAGATACTGTATTATTGTGGGTGAAGACTGGGAGACTATAGCATGTAGGCACAGGAGAGTGTCCTTATGTCAAATGTAGTTATACGAGATGATTCCCTGCATATTAATCCTTTCACCTCTTCTGCGATTTGGCTGCTGTTACTGGCTCTGTACAGTATGTAGTAAAAGACCCTCAGACTAATCTTAGCACAAGCATCTATTTCCTACTTTTGGCAGGTTAACCATTTAGATGCAGCTATGTCCTCTTATTACATATTATTATTATTATTATTATTATTATTATTATTATTACTACTACTACTACAATGTCAGATATCTACTGTAACAATATTCTGCATGTAGTAAAGTTCAGGCTCCTGGGTGAAGACCTAATTTGTGTCTCACTAATTCACTGCTCATTTGGATTGGTTAATACAGTTCATCATGTTTGTGAATGTCTAGGAGGATTTAAGAAAAATCATTTACTCGATTCTCCCATTGTAAATGGACAACAAATTTGACAAAACAGGTGACTTGATTTGTCATCCTAAATCCTGCTCATCTAATGTATCCAATTTAAGTCTGTGTTTCAATCATTTGAGTATTCTAAATGGACCTTTTGCTCCTTCCTAGGTAACTCTTCTGGTCCTGTTGGAGAGCGGGAAAAGGAAACTAATGTCGTCATTGACGGTTTAATCTTGAAGCAGGATTTCACCCTTTCTGTGGTTTTAGATGGGGGCTCCCTGCTGGTAACATACCCTTATGATAGCCCGGTGCACACAGGTGAGGTGGGAATTATAGCGCCATCTAGTGGAATGTGACTTAAATCGCCATCATATTTGCAGTTATTTTAGATTGTTTTCTTTTACCATTTGATTGAACTACATTTAATGGCATCTTCAATACTCAGGGTAATACGAATACAGCCTATAAGTAATTAAAAAAAATTAATCCATTTTTCAATGTACTCTCCTTAGCAGTTTTCCATTATTTGTTATGATTTTTGCTAAAACTACCGTATTTTTCGGACCATAAGACACACTTTTTTCCAAAACATTTTTTGGGGAAAGTGGGGGGGGGTGCGTCTTAAGGTCCAAATAAAGGACCTGTGGGGCTGTGCTGCTGTGGGCAGCTGCAGTTGTGGAGAGGCTGAATGGAGGCTGCGGAGAGCTGCTAAGGCAGTGGGAGGTCACGTGCTCCCGCTCATTATGCTCATTAATATGCACTGCATCACACTTGTTCATCACCTCAGTGCTGAAGCAGCACTGAGAGATGGGGAAGGGATGCCGTGCATATTAAATTAAGTCAAGTGTACACCACCCCATCACTAGATATGCCCCCTGCCCCCATCATCCTGGATAAGATCTTTTGTTGTCCAGGAGGCGCACAGTGATGATGTCACTCTGCTGCGCCGATCACATGACCGGCTATCCCCGGGACGTAGAAGGACTGAAACCACGAGTGCTGGCAGCAGTGAGAGACGGAGGAAGGCGTCGGAGGGTGAGGTTTACATTGGTTATTTTCTTCTGTGCGGCAGCATAGGGAGCATATCCAGGACAATGGGGAAGGGGAGGGCATATCCAGGATGGTGGTTAATGTTTCTGGACGGTGGGGCCTATATCCCAGGATGGGGGGCCTGTATCCCAGGATGAGGGGCTGTATCCCAGGATGAGGGCTGCATCCCAGGATGAGGGGCTGCATCCCAGGATGAGGGGCTGTATCCCAGGATGAGGGCTGTATCCCAGGATGGGGTCTGTATCCAAGATGGGGGGATGCTATATACCACAATGGGGGGGCCATATTCTGGATTGGAGGCTATATTGCAGGATGTAGGGCTATATACCAGGACTGTGGGCCATATCCAGGATGGCGATTATATACCAGGATGGCGGGGCCATATATTACTTAGAAGGGGCCCAGGATGGGGACATTACCCCCATAAGTGTCAGCAGCAGATCAGCCTCCATAGCAGTGCATTATAACCACATTTTTAGCTTTTTTTTTTTTTCTTTCTCCATTTTCCTCCTCTAAATTCTGGTGTGTCTTATGGTCCGAAAAATACATTATTTATTGCTGTAGATAAACATTTGCTCTGTAATTCACATTGATGGTTTAGTAGAGATCTTGAAAACAATGAAGCTTTGAGACCTAGTGTAGTTTGGAAAATTATATTCATTATACAATAAATACATTTATTTTCTTTTAACAGTGGAGAACAAAGATACTTATAAACATTTAGCTTCTGTCTATGCAAATAATCACCCTACAATTCATCTGGGACACCCGGGATGCCCTAACAAGTCTGGTTAGTATAGATAATGCAGATTAATCCTAGTGTGTTTATACTACTGGGTTTAGGAGATTTACACTTTTTCCTATGTATTTTGCTGTAGATGAGAATATTCCTGGAGGAGTGATCAATGGCGCTGAGTGGAGAGGACATCTAGGCAGCATGAAGGTAATATTCTTTAACTGTGCATATATTTAGTGTTCTGTCCTCACACACATTGGCACTGTGGAATGAGACATGCAGCTAACCTTCCTATCTTCTACTTAAGGGAAATCTGTCGCTACTTTGACTTTTCTAAAGTATTTTTTTTTTTTTAACTGTACATTTTTATTGAATTTTGTAAAATGTAACAACCATGGTAAGCATATTACACTTGCATACCATGGAAAATTAGGATTGCATATATAAAGTATAATAATACCTAACTGAAGGACCCTTAGGCCCTCTAGTGGCTCCTAATCAAACTGTACGTTAATAACTGATAATAATGTTGGGATATGTCACCCTTAAGGAAGTTATACATAGTGTAAATTAACCTATTCTTATCCAGTTAACCTAAACAGGATTTCCATCCTAACAACTGCCAAACAAAAGACACACAATAAGGGAAAATAAGGGAGGTATTAGATTTTTAATTATTAAATTGAGCCCAGAAATAGTCCCAGGGAGCCCAAAAAGTGTCAAAATGGTCCACCCTTGCATTTAACATAACCTGTAGGTATTCCATTCTACTAATGATGCAAATCCTGATAGGAGGGGACCTTTCTAAACTAGTATGGGTATACAGGTTATAGACTGCTGAAAATAATCCTTCCTGTCTGCCTCATATCAGATGCCTTGTTGTGGAGAAATCCTGGCGTTATCTACCAGGCAGTAAGAACAAACAATTGAGTACTAATCACTTAAGTACCGTATATACTTGTGTATAAGCCGACCCGTCTATAAGCCGACCCCCCTACTTTTGCCCCCAAAACCTGGGAAAACCTATTGACTCGTGTATAAGCCAAGGTGGACCCCAGCACAGGTATACAGCCCCCAGCAGTGTGATATACAGCAGCCCCAGTGGTAGTATACAGCAGCAGCCCCAGTGGTATATACAGCTGCAGCCCAGTGGTTAGTATACAGCAGCCCCAGAGGTGTATACAGCAGCCCCAGTGGTAGTATACAGCAGCAGCCCCAGTGGTATATACAGCAGCAGCCCCAGTGGTTAGTATACATCAGCCCCAGAGGTGTATACAGCAGCCCCAGTGGTTAGTATACATCAGCCCCAGAGGTGTATACAGCAGCCCCAGTGGTAGTATACAGCAGCCCCAGAGGTATATACAGCCCCAGAGGTATATACAGCAGCCCTTAGGTAGTATACAGCAGCCCTAGTGGTGTATACAACAGCCCCAGAGGTAGTATACAGCAGCCCCAGAGGTAGTATACAGCAGCCCAGAGGTAGTATACAGCAGCCCCAGAGGTAGTATACAGCAGCCCCAGAGGTAGTATACAGCAGCCCAGAGGTAGTATACAGCAGCCCCAGAGGTAGTATACAGCAGCCCCAGAGGTAGTATACAGCAGCCCCAGAGGTAGTATACAGCAGCCCCAGAGGTATATACAGCAGCCCCAAGAGGTAGTATACAGCAGCCCCAGAGGTAGTATACAGCAGCCCAGAGGTAGTATACAGCAGCCCCAGAGGTAGTATACAGCAGCCCCAGAGGTAGTATACAGCAGCCCCAGAGGTAGTATACAGCACCCCAGAGGTAGTATACAGCAGCCCCAGAGGTAGTATACAGCAGCCCCAGAGGTAGTATACAGCAGCCCCAGTGGTAGTATACAGCAGCCCCAGAGGTAGTATACAGCAGCCCCAGAGGTAGTATACAGCAGCCCCAGAGGTAGTATACAGCAGCCCCAGGGGTGTATACAGCAGCAGCCCCAGGGGTGTATACAGGCCCCCCCATCAAGATCCAGGCCCCCCCCCTCCCTTGCGCGGCACACCTGTAAAGTAAAATCATACTTATCACAGTCCTGTCGCGCTGTCCCGCCGCTGCCGACATCACGATCCCGGGCTTCATTCAGCGTCTTCCGGCGGCTTCCTGTGGTCGCGGGCAATGACGTCATTGCCCGCGACCACAGGAAGACGCTGAATGAAGCCCGGGATCGTGATGTCGGCAGCGGCGGGACAGCGCGACTGGACAGTGATAAGTATGATTTTACTTTACAGGTGTGCCGCGCAAGGGGGGGGCCCTGGATCTTGATGGGGGGGCCTGTATACCTCTGGGGCTGCTGCTGTATACTCGCGTATAAGCCGAGGGGGGACTTTTCAGCCCAAATTTTGGGCTGAAAAACTCGGCTTATACGCGAGTATATACGGTACATCAAATGCTAATTCTAAAGGCCCCGTTACACGCTTCAATGTGTCAGCGATCCGACTAACGATCCGACTTGACCTGGATCGCTTGAACGTCTTTCATTGATCGCTGGTGAGGTGTCACACGTACAGATATCATGAACGATACAGCAACGATTCCACGACAAGCGAACGATGCTTGCGGTCGTTTGGTCGCCTACTTCCTTCAGTTCTGAATAGGTGAAGTCGTAAACAAGATCGTTTCATGGTATCACACACGACGATGCAGCAGATCGAACGTACGATCAACCACTGATTTGTGGTCCTGGTCATAAACCTGCGATCAACGATCAGCCGGCTTATCGTTGGTCGTATCTACGTGTCACTTGCAACGACGTTGTTACGATCTCGTTGCACCGCCCCAAAAGCCATGACGTACCAATGATATCACTAACGATATCTGAGTGTGTAACGGGCCCTTAAGAGCAGCTGGAACAGAAGATTTAGATATCAAATTCCTTGTATCAATTAAAAGTATTGTTTGCCTTTTATGTTCTGATAAAAAAAAAAATATAAAAAATATTCCAGTTCAGAGTTATGACCTTTCCAGACTGGCGCCACCTAGGGTTCAAAGTGTATAGCAATGTGCACGGCCCCTATAGAGTGGAGTGCTGGTGATGACACATCAGTCGCTCCCCCAGCAGACAGGTGTCTGTGTACCAATCCTCTAAGCACTGCAGATAAAGGTATTTGTATTAGTGATGAGCGAGTAGCGAAATATTCGAAATGGCTATTATTGTAACAAGTAGTTTGTAATACTCGCATACTGGTCCGAATAGGGAGTCCAATGTTGGTCAATTAGTGATAGGCTCCGCCCATCCACCCAGCCATAAAACGAGCATTTCCAGGACAGGGTGGGGAGGTGGGCTTTTGTTTGAGTTTGAACTGCATACATCACCTTGCTGTGCCCCCCAGAGAGACCCTAACAGTCAGTCTGCTCTCACTTGGGTGCCGACTCCTTTATATACTGAAGAGAGCTGGCAATATGTGTCAGATTGATAATGATGGACACATCACTGATGGGCACCAGCGATATTCGCCAAATAACAAGTATCGCCAATACCGTTTTATCCGTGTGAGTAGCGAATAGTAACGATTACACGCTCTCATCACTAATTTGTATGTTAAAAACACTGCAAATGACTTGAGCTGCTATTAACAGCATTTTAGTGCTTTTAACATGAAAATCCTTATTAAGATAAAGTGGGTAAAAACACTCTTTGATGGTAGACTGGTGAAAGTTGAGGTGCATTCTGTATAAAGAATTCCCTGTAATGCCCCCTTCCCCAACCCTTTTCTATATTAAAGGATGAACGCTTCTTCCACCCCACCCTACAACCCTACACTCTTTCTCCTATCTCCTCTACACTTCTCCCCTCCCAAACTAGATAAAAACTATATGCCCATACAGTTATGTTATGATATGCATACTATGTTACTGTACCTTCTAAAAATCTATTGAAAATAAAAAAAATCCCAGTAAGGCTGCTTTCACACAGCGTGTTTGTGTTGTCCGAGGGGATCAGACTTTTTGCAGCACCCCTACGAACGATCAACTGATGCCTCAATCGGATGCCAATATCCGTATTTGCACCATCAGTTTGGATCCTCTCCCTGCTCTGTCACTCGTCCCCTGCCCTCCTACTCGCACTCCTCTGCTTCCTTTTTCCCTCTTGTCCCCCTCTTGTCCCTCCCCCTCTTTGTCCCCCTCTTGTCCCCCTCTTTGTCCCCCTCTTTGTCCCCTCTTTGTCCCCCTCTTTGTCCCCCTCTTTGTCCCCCTCTTTGTCCCCCTCTTTGTCCCCCTCCCTCCTTTGTCCCCCCTCCTCTTGTCCCCCTCTTTGTCCCCCTCTTTGTCCCCCTCTTTGTCCCCCTCTTTGTCCCCCTCTCTTTGTCCCCCTCTTTGTCCCCCTCTTTGTCCCCCCTCTTTTGTCCCCCTCTTTGTCCCCCTCTTTGTCCCCCTCTTTGTCCCCCTCTTTGTCCCCCTCTTTTGTCCCCCTCTTTGTCCCCCTCTTTGTCCCCTCTTCTTTTTGTCCCCCTCTTTGTCCCCCTCTTTGTCCCCTCTTTGTCCCCTCTTTGTCCCCCTCTTTGTCCCCCTCTTTGTCCCCCTCTTTGTCCCCCTCTTTGTCCCCCTCTTTGTCCCCCTCTTTGTCCCCCTCTTTGTCCCCCTCTTTGTCCCCCTCTTTGTCCCCCTCTTTGTCCCCCTCTTTGTCCCCCTCTTTGTCCCCCTCTTTGTCCCCCTCTTTGTCCCCCTCTTTGTCCCCCTCTTTGTCCCCCTCTTTGTCCCCCTCTTTGTCCCCCTCTTTGTCCCCCTCTTTGTCCCCCTCTTTGTCCCCCTCTTTGTCCCCCTCTTTGTCCCCCTCTTTGTCCCCCTCTTTGTCCCCCTCTTTGTCCCCCTCTTTGTCCCCCTCTTTGTCCCCCTCTTTGTCCCCCTCTTTGTCCCCCTCTTTGTCCCCCTCTTTGTCCCCCTCTTTGTCCCCCTCTTTGTCCCCCTCTTTGTCCCCCTCTTTGTCCCCCTCTTTGTCCCCCTCTTTGTCCCCCTCTTTGTCCCCCTCTTTGTCCCCCTCTTTGTCCCCTCTTTGTCCCCCTCTTTGTCCCCCTCTTGGTCCCCCTCTTGGTCCCCCTCTTGGTCCCCCTCTTGGTCCCCCTCTTTGTCCCCCTCTTGGTCCCCCTCTTGGTCCCCCTCTTGGTCCCCCTCTTGGTCCCCCTCTTGGTCCCCCTCTTTCCAGAGCTGAAAAAATAAAAAAAAATCTTTATTCTCACCTATCAAGGAGGCCCGCGGTGCTTCCAGCTTCTCTTCTTCTGATGCACAGGACCTGGCGTGATGGCATAGTCACATGACCGGTTACCGCGGTAACCGGTCACGTGACTGCACTGTGACGTCAGGCCAGGTCCTAGAAGCATAGAGCGCTGGAGTCATCGGTGGATAGTGGATAGGTGAGAATAAAGATTTTTTTATTTTTAACTCTTTATTTTCACTAGATGTCACTTCTGCAGTGTATGAATATATACATTGCAGAAGTGATATTAGATGGCACAGAGCGATTTTAGTGTACTGAGCATGCTCAGTACACTAAAATCGGGTCCAAGGAACGATCAGCTGTTTCCTCGTACCCGCTCTCCATAGGCCCCATGTTATTTGGCGCGGATCAGGTCGGATCCAATTCGGTCTGATTTGACCCACTATGCCCAAAATCGCAGCAGTCTGCTATTTTGGGCACAGCAAAAAATCGTCCAGATTCGGATCCGACAAAATTCGGATGCCAATAAGGTCAAATCCGATGTGATCAGTGCCCATAGACCAACATGGGGCCAAAATCGGATCCGTGGCTGTCCGTTTTTCAACGGACAGCCATGGATCCCAGAAAAACGCAGTGTGAAAGCACCCTAATAATTTTTTTTTTCTTTATACTATTGTAAATTCATGTTTACCTTCTAATTTGTACTAGTGATGGGGACAGGACTCCCCTCATGTATATTAAATAAGACATTAATGTAACATAAAGCATTGGACGTGGGACCATTTAGTGACTGTAATATGTATATTACTTGGGTTTTATTTGCAGGATTTCAGTGTAACCCATGGTCATTGCCCAGAGATTACCGCCTATACGAGTTGCTGTTTGTTTCCTGGGGCTGGACAGCTGAAGTCCCTGTGGACTGACAACAAGAGAGCACTTCTTGCCATGCTGGTGGAGGTAAGGTTAAGGAGCAAGAGTCATTGTAGGATTGGTTTTACTTCCACTGTTTTCATGTCCCTATAAATTATGGCATTGGACTTTTAATATTTCATACTGTCCGCATATCGCACTTTATAGTATTTTTTCGATTAAAGATGAACCATTGTTTCAATTTTTTGATAAATCAAGAAACTTTGTAATGTATCTCATCAAAATCTGTCATCACTGATAGCAGCTGTTCTTCAGATACAGTTTGTACCCATAGGGCTCTGTGCAATACTGGCACTGACATTTCAGGAGCACCAGTGTGTGTCTGCCTTCAGCTCCTCACCGCTATATAGACTTTTAAAACCATATATATACTGCATCTCCTGTTGCATGAACATGAAAATCTATCTTCACTGAATACAGATGTTACCCATGAAATAAGGGTGAAGGAGGAGAAAGGAGCAGATATCTTTGATCAATATATCTTGCAAAGTTAATTTTGTTGTGTACTGTTGATTTATTAAATAAAAATTAAAAATGATGGTTACTCTATAACCACCTCCAGATATTTGAGGTAGCGGTATGTCCGATTTTGCGGTGTCTTCCCACAAATGGATGTACTGGTACTTCATGGAGATTGCTGCTCAGCGCAAGTGATAGTGGAACTCTGGCTTTCACAGTCCGGAATGGTCCCTGCACTGCCCCTAGCTGTTTAACCCCCTAAATGCACAGCATTTAGATGTCTTGGAGAGGGAGTGCTCATAAGGCCCTGGAGATGGTCAAGACACCCAAGGTCATCAAGACTGCCATCCGGTTTGATAGCTACGGTAGCAAGCGACATGGTCTAACATGCTTCTGCCAGTGCAACACTGACATTATTGCAATACATTATACCAGTGATCAGAGTGCCATTTAGGGACTAATTTAAAACGAAAAAGATTACAAAAAATTTAAAAATAATATATAAAAATAATCACAAAATAAAGAACAGAAAAGAATACAAAAAAAATTATATCAATAAATACATATAATTAGGTAGTAAAAAAAAAAAAAGTGTACACATTTGGTGTTGCCACATCCAGAACGACACGATCTATGAAACTGTCACACTATTTAACTCCTTCAGTGTTGAAAAAAATAACAGTGGCAAAACATACTACTTTATCATACTGCTGAAAAGAGTTGAGGAAAATGCAATTAGCCACATGTATGTATGTAGAAATATCACTGAAAGCATCATGATCTCCAAAATACAGTGATGCAAAAATATCTTGTAAAAAAAAAACAACCTTTTTTTTTTGTGGTAAAAGCCAGACATAACTATATAAATCTGGTATCGCTGAAATCGCGCTGACCCAAGGATTAAAGCCATCTAATCACTTATACCACACTGTGAACAGTGTTAAAGAAAATGAAAGCAATTTTTGACTTTGTGTTGATTTGCTCATGCTTCCTCCCAAATATCACAGTAACGCTCGGCTCACGTTTACGCTGAGAGCTTACACTGGGGTTTACGTGTTAAATTCCCCATAATGAGACAGAGGGAGTGAACTCTGTCCTATGATCCCATGATGTCCATCTTTTTAAGTGGTCCTAAAACCATGGTCAACCCCCAGTTTTTTTGCACTTCTGAAATGACAGACACCACTGACACTAACCAGAGGCCAGACGGAGTCCAGAGTAACTCTGCTGCCTCATTATAGCGAATGGATTCCTTGGGGAATTCATCTGATTTACCATATATAATTTGTAGGTTCAGATGTAAGTGCTCAGCATAGAGCACAGGCTAAAGGTGATCCAAAATTTTTATGTAAAATGTTCCCAATAAAAACTTCAACTCCGTCCCCAAAAAAAGGTCCCCAATCAGGCCCATCATCTGTCAATGGAAATATAGGGGGCTGCAGCATTAATGGTGTCACAAAAGCTAAGAAAAGCGCTAAGGCTCCCCAAAAAAATCCAGCAAAATTTGTGCTCCCTTCTGAGCCACATAGTGTGCATGTACCACATTTAGCATTGGCGTTTCTGTAGTGAAGAGAGCCTGCTTAATTTACGGGGTCCATATCTCCAGAAGCATGAGCTGGGCACAGTGTTCTGGGCACTATGATGTATGGGGTACTACAATAACCGTAAATAACTACACCTGTAAATAAATTCCCAGAGGGGTGTAATTTCCCAAATGGGGTCACTTGGAGGGGGATTCTGCTGCTCTGGCACTCGGGGGCTCTGTGTATAGAATCTGCAATGTTATTCTAGGAAAATGTGTTCTCCAAGCATCAAAATGCGCTCCTTCTTTCCCTACTGAGGCTCGCTCCGTAGCTAATCGGTACTGTACAGCCACACATGGGGTATTGCCACATTCAGCAGAAATTTACAAATTTTGGTTCCATTTTTACCCATTTCCCAGTGTGAAAATGTAAAATATGTGGCTAAAATGTTTTTTGGGTTTTTTTTGTGATTAAAAATGTAAATGGTGTGATATTCTGTGGTATCATTATGATCGCTGCACCCCTAGATGAATTCATTGAGCGGTGCAGTTTGTAAGATGGTGTCACTTATGGGGGTTCTGAAGTTTTGGCTCCTTGGGAGCTCTACTACCAATGTGACATGATTTTTTTAACCATACAGAAAAGTAGGAGGTTTTAGGTCCTTTGTAAGCTATATATATCTCTCACAGTCATTTGTTTCATGTTTTCATCAGAATTTATTTAGTAAGTTGTTTGTACATATAAAAAATTCCTCTCATAGCACAAAAATATACATTGGATATACATAGATTTCATTTATTTATTAATTTCATAGAGGATCAAGATATTAAAGTGACGTTGTGACATTTAAAATTTTCCATGTAGTTGGTGTATCCCTTTTACATGGACAGGGGAATTGTGGATACACTATTTGTGGGTATTAGGTCTGATTTTATTCTATGTATGCATTACCATTCCGTTTATCCAAACTTATGGGGATCAGGGGCTGACTGGTAGTAAAGTACAGCCTTCGTTAGGGAAGTCCTACAGAGTATTGAAGCTCATGTAGTTCTTCCAACCCCAGGGGAGTAACAGTTGGGGTTATTCCTGTATAAACACCATGTAATTGCATGCATCTTATTGAAAGTATCAGATACCTCCCACCGCTCCACACTTACCCATGTCCTATGAGGGGATTGAGTACCGGGTGCCCCCAGACGCGTTTCGCTATGGGCTTTCTCAATGGGGTCCGTTTTAAACCGCCGGCCGGGATCTTTTTATACCTATACTGCAGTCCCTCACATGTGTGCCTCGTTTTCCGGTCCGCCTCTTCCCTTGCGACTCGCGGCCAATCGCAAGGCAGGAGAGTCAGTGGCCACCTGATCTCATCCCGCCAATCCGCGATGCCTGCAACGTCATTGGGGGGCGGACCCGGGCGTTTGCACAGTAGATTTTACACCAATGATGCCGTAGTTTGGGCGGAAGTGCGATTTCCGCCATCTCAGAGGCTGGTGTTCTATCAAACACCTATAGTGACCTCATAGTAAGGGCGGAAATCGCACACCCGCCATTTTAGACCTGGGCAACTCGCAGATAAACATTTCTTAAGGTACTGGGGTGATCACAGTGCAACGAAACTGCATAGAAAGGGGTACCACACTATATCAATAGTGTTGTATGCCCATATCCCATGCAGCCTATGATTCAATTAGGACATCCCCATATATATAGGAATATGGTTTTTGTATCCATCAGCCCATACCTCCATACCCGTGTATTTCATGGGGAAGAGGGGTAGCCTCCGGTATACATCTATCCATTATAAATTATATGCCTCTAATCATTGCTGCAATCAAAGGAGATCCCTTCTACATATGGCATTGATATATTAGACCTTGGCACAGTTTCCCAAAGTATGCAGATTTCACTGTTACTATAATCTTTTTTTCTCTTTTTTTCTTCTTTTTCCTCCCCCATTAAGAATTAGCTGCTAGATGAAAATCCATCGGTGATAGTTCAGAGGGTAAACAGCTCAGTCGGATGTTATTGGCCACGGCTACATATTGTCATACTCTTATCTGGAAAAACTAGGAAAAGAAAGTGCATTAAAAACAATTTAAAAACACTAAATAAAAAAGATCAACAAGTCAGCAGTTTGTAGCAAAGCAAGTCCTTTATAGGAAGGGCACAAAGCTCAGTTTCTCATTTAATCCCTTCGGGCTCATTGTATCTAGTTTTACGATCCACTTACATTCCAGCTGTGCTAGCCTCTTACTATAGTTCCCACCCGAGATCCTAGATCTATAGTGTCAATACCTCTGGCTTTCAGGCCTACTGGGTTGCAATTATGTTTTCTTTTGAAATGTCGGGGTATGGTTTTTATCAAAGGGTCATCCATTTCTAATTTCGCCGCAGCTTTGATATCACGTACATGTTCGCTGATTCTCATGCGTAATTCCCGCGTGGTCAGTCCAATGTAGATCAAACCACACGGGCATGTAACGTAATATATAACATTGGTTGTAGAACAACTTATGTATTTCAAGATCTTATATTCTTTTTCACCCTTACTGTCCATAAAGGTTGTAGATCTAACCATACTACGACATCCCCTGCAATCCCCGCAGGGATAAAAGCCTATCCTAGGTTTTGTGTCTCCTATGGTGGGTTGGTTTTTCTGCACGTAATGGCTGTGCACTATTGTGTCCCTTAAATTACGACCCCTCCTCGCAGTCATGGCTGGGTGGGCTGTGAGTACTTGTTTGAATGAATCTTCCCTCCTCAATATGTCCCAATGTTGTTTAAGGATTTGTCTCATGCTGCCCCACTGATCATTAAATGTAGAGATAAACCTGATTGTCTTCTGATCGGTTTCTCTCGGTTTTGGTTTTGGGATAAGTAGACTCTCTCTAGGAGTCCTCAGAGCTCTTTGGTAACCTTTTTTTATACTCTTTTTTGTATATCCTCTCGCCAAAAATCTCTCCCTCAAGTCACACGCCTGTTCCTGAAAGTAGCTCTCGGTAGAGCAGACCCTCCTGGCCCTTAGAAATTGGCCAGTGGGAATCGCTGTTATTGTGGATGGCGTGTGACTTGAGGTTGCGTGGAGCAAAGCATTGACCGATGTTGACTTTCGGAACATATTAGTCTGTAATGAACAGTCCGGATGGACCACTAGCTTTATGTCAAGGAATTCAGCTTCTGATGTATGTTCCTTGAAGGTCAATTTTATGTTGTACCTATTGGTATTCAACATTCTCTTAAACCCCTCCAGTTCTTCAACCGTTCCTGTCCAAAGAACCAATATATCGTCTATAAATCTTAACCAGCACTGCGCATGGGACGCGGCCCACGCGCCATCCCCGAAAACCTCCCTCTCCCAATAACCCAGAAAGAGGTTTGCGTAGGATGGCGCGCAGGCCGCGCCCATCGCAGTGCCTCTGCATTGCAGGTAATATCGGTTCCTGAACAGGAAGTAGTTGTGAGTTAGTATATATTCAAGCAGTTCCATTAACAGTCTTACCAGTGGCCCATCCAGACTGCTCATGTTCAAATAGAACTCCACAGCCCTCAAACCATCCTGATGTTCGATGCAGGAATATAATCCTTCCACATCGGCCGTAATCAGGGTAGTGCCTGGATCCACAAAGACCCCATTGATCTGCCGCAGGACGTCCGTTGTGTCCCTGACATAGGAGGGAAGAGTTTCCACCAGAGGGTGCAGGTAGTATTCGATAAACCTGCACACTGGTTCACAAATCCCCCCTATGCCAGAGACTATCGGACGCCCTGGGGGGACAAGAGGGTCTTTGTGGATCTTTGGCAGTAGATAGAAAGTCGGAGTTGTGGGTAGTGACACCATGAGACCCTCGAAGATTTGTTTGGGAATGATACCTTGTTGAAAGGCTTGTTCGAGAATCCCAAACAGCTCTACTTCAAATTTCTTCCCAGGGTTTGATGGTAAAACACTGTAGGATTCCCTATCCTTTAATTGCCTCATTACCTCGCGTTCGTACATGGTTGTAGGCCAAATGACCACGTTCCCCCCTTTATCCGCAGGTTTAACAACTACGTCCGAGAGTGCCTCAATTTCTTGTAGGGCCTCTCTCTGACGTCTCGTCAGATTATCACCTCTTACTCTCCTATTATCCAATTTTTTGAGGTCCTCTACCACCCTCTTGTAAAAGACATCAACTTCTGGACACAGGGACGTCGGGGGGAACGTGGTCGACCTGGGATACAAACATCGTGGAAATTTACCTTGTGTCTCAGAGTCCGGATCCAGCTCCAATGTCTCCAAATCTTTTATAGCTTCCCTCTCAGTTTGTGATAATCCGTCACCACCCCTTCGTTTTTGGTGCAATTTGTGTAGAATTAATCTCCGGGTAAATAGGTTCAGATCCTTCAACACTGTAAAATAATTGAAGCGGTTAACAGGAGCAAAAGTCAAACCTAACTTCAATACTTCAATCTGTGTCTCTGACAGGATATGGGTTGACAAATTGATTACCTCCAGATTATTCTTGCTCCTTTTATCCACAGATTTTGGAGGTGTGATGAATCTTTTGCCACTTCCTGATCCCAATCCTGTCGGAGCCACAGGTCTTCCCAGTGGTAAGGATCCTCCCCCTCCACCCGTTGCACCCTCTTCCTCTAATGATGACAGAGAGGAGAGAGATACGGAGACATTGGCCGGTATTGGAGTCGGAGCCTGGGGCTGTTCCTTGGGTGGGTGTTTGGGTTTATTCTTTTTCTTCCCCCCCCATCTATAGACTGTATTGTTACGGTAGTCTTCGGAATCTCTTCTATATTTTTTGGTTTTTATTGAGATAGTTTCCTTTTCCCATTTCAGGTAATTAGAATCTAAATCCCTTTCCAGCTGTACCAGCTGTTCCTCTGACATCCGTTCTGTCAGGACTGACTTCACTCCCTCAATCTCTTTCTCCAATTGTTTCAAGGACTCGGAATTTAAGTCCACCAATATGTTCATGTACCCCATCGAGCACGTAGAGGAGAGGTCTTCCCATTTCTTTTTTATCTCATTATTCTCAATTTTGAACGAGGGAAAGACCTGCAAATCATTGCTGCAATCAAAGGAGATCCCTTCTACATATGGCATTGATATATTAGACCTTGGCACAGTTTCCCAAAGTATGCAGATTTCACTGTTACTATAATCTTTTTTTCTCTTTTTTTCTTCTTTTTCCTCCCCATTAAGAATTAGCTGCTAGATGAAAATCCATCGGTGATAGTTCAGAGGGTAAACAGCTCAGTCGGATGTTATTGGCCACGGCTACATATTGTCATACTCTATTTTTACAGTCTCGTTGCCCAAAACAATGGATTTTACCGCACGCGACATCGCATGGCGGCAGAAACTTGATCAAGTATTTAATGATGAGTTGGACATCCGATAGATCCAAGTCCAAAAGCAGCGGAAGCAACAGTAACAAATTAAAACAACTGTTAAACCAGAGGACAAAACTCTGGTGGAACAAGTCCTTTATGGAACGGTACATCTCGAAAGGATGATACCCAGGGGATTGAGAGTGCAGGTCTTTCCCTCGTTCAAAATTGAGAATAATGAGATAAAAAAGAAATGGGAAGACCTCTCCTCTACGTGCTCGATGGGGTACATGAACATATTGGTGGACTTAAATTCCGAGTCCTTGAAACAATTGGAGAAAGAGATTGAGGGAGTGAAGTCAGTCCTGACAGAACGGATGTCAGAGGAACAGCTGGTACAGCTGGAAAGGGATTTAGATTCTAATTACCTGAAATGGGAAAAGGAAACTATCTCAATAAAAACCAAAAATATAGAAGAGATTCCGAAGACTACCGTAACAATACAGTCTATAGATGGGGGGGGAAGAAAAAGAATAAACCCAAACACCCACCCAAGGAACAGCCCCAGGCTCCGACTCCAATACCGCCAATGTCTCCGTATCTCTCTCCTCTCTGTCATCATTAGAGGAAGAGGGTGCAACGGTGGAGGGGGAGGATCCTTACCACTGGAAGACCTGTGGCTCCGACAGGATTGGGATCAGGAAGTGGCAAAAGATTCATCACACCTCCAAAATCTGTGGATAAAAGGAGCAAGAATAATCTGGAGGTAATCAATTTGTCAACCCATATCCTGTCAGAGACACAGATTGAAGTATTGAAGTTAGGTTTGACTTTTGCTCCTGTTAACCGCTTCAATTATTTTACAGTGTTGAAGGATCTGAACCTATTTACCCGGAGATTAATTCTACACAAATTGCACCAAAAACGAAGGGGTGGTGACGGATTATCACAAACTGAGAGGGAAGCTATAAAAGATTTGGAGACATTGGAGCTGGATCCGGACTCTGAGACACAAGGTAAATTTCCACGATGTTTGTATCCCAGGTCGACCACGTTCCCCCCGACGTCCCTGTGTCCAGAAGTTGATGTCTTTTACAAGAGGGTGGTAGAGGACCTCAAAAAATTGGATAATAGGAGAGTAAGAGGTGATAATCTGACGAGACGTCAGAGAGAGGCCCTACAAGAAATTGAGGCACTCTCGGACGTAGTTGTTAAACCTGCGGATAAAGGGGGGAACGTGGTCATTTGGCCTACAACCATGTACGAACGCGAGGTAATGAGGCAATTAAAGGATAGGGAATCCTACAGTGTTTTACCATCAAACCCTGGGAAGAAATTTGAAGTAGAGCTGTTTGGGATTCTCGAACAAGCCTTTCAACAAGGTATCATTCCCAAACAAATCTTCGAGGGTCTCATGGTGTCACTACCCACAACTCCGACTTTCTATCTACTGCCAAAGATCCACAAAGACCCTCTTGTCCCCCCAGGGCGTCCGATAGTCTCTGGCATAGGGGGATTTGTGAACCAGTGTGCAGGTTTATCGAATACTACCTGCACCCTCTGGTGGAAACTCTTCCCTCCTATGTCAGGGACACAACGGACGTCCTGCGGCAGATCAATGGGGTCTTTGTGGATCCAGGCACTACCCTGATTACGGCCGATGTGGAAGGATTATATTCCTGCATCGAACATCAGGATGGTTTGAGGGCTGTGGAGTTCTATTTGAACATGAGCAGTCTGGATGGGCCACTGGTAAGACTGTTAATGGAACTGCTTGAATATATACTAACTCACAACTACTTCCTGTTCAGGAACCGATATTACCTGCAATGCAGAGGCACTGCGATGGGCGCGGCCTGCGCGCCATCCTACGCAAACCTCTTTCTGGGTTATTGGGAGAGGGAGGTTTTCGGGGATGGCGCGTGGGCCGCGTCCCATGCGCAGTGCTGGTTAAGATTTATAGACGATATATTGGTTCTTTGGACAGGAACGGTTGAAGAACTGGAGGGGTTTAAGAGAATGTTGAATACCAATAGGTACAACATAAAATTGACCTTCAAGGAACATACATCAGAAGCTGAATTCCTTGACATAAAGCTAGTGGTCCATCCGGACTGTTCATTACAGACTAATATGTTCCGAAAGTCAACATCGGTCAATGCTTTGCTCCACGCAACCTCAAGTCACACGCCATCCACAATAACAGCGATTCCCACTGGCCAATTTCTAAGGGCCAGGAGGGTCTGCTCTACCGAGAGCTACTTTCAGGAACAGGCGTGTGACTTGAGGGAGAGATTTTTGGCGAGAGGATATACAAAAAAGAGTATAAAAAAAGGTTACCAAAGAGCTCTGAGGACTCCTAGAGAGAGTCTACTTATCCCAAAACCAAAACCGAGAGAAACCGATCAGAAGACAATCAGGTTTATCTCTACATTTAATGATCAGTGGGGCAGCATGAGACAAATCCTTAAACAACATTGGGACATATTGAGGAGGGAAGATTCATTCAAACAAGTACTCACAGCCCACCCAGCCATGACTGCGAGGAGGGGTCGTAATTTAAGGGACACAATAGTGCACAGCCATTACGTGCAGAAAAACCAACCCACCATAGGAGACACAAAACCTAGGATAGGCTTTTATCCCTGCGGGGATTGCAGGGGATGTCGTAGTATGGTTAGATCTACAACCTTTATGGACAGTAAGGGTGAAAAAGAATATAAGATCTTGAAATACATAAGTTGTTCTACAACCAATGTTATATATTACGTTACATGCCCGTGTGGTTTGATCTACATTGGACTGACCACGCGGGAATTACGCATGAGAATCAGCGAACATGTACGTGATATCAAAGCTGCGGCGAAATTAGAAATGGATGACCCTTTGATAAAAACCATACCCCGACATTTCAAAAGAAAACATAATTGCAACCCAGTAGGCCTGAAAGCCAGAGGTATTGACACTATAGATCTAGGATCTCGGGGTGGGAACTATAGTAAGAGGCTAGCACAGCTGGAATGTAAGTGGATCGTAAAACTAGATACAATGAGCCCGAAGGGATTAAATGAGAAACTGAGCTTTGTGCCCTTCCTATAAAGGACTTGCTTTGCTACAAACTGCTGACTTGTTGATCTTTTTTATTTAGTGTTTTTAAATTGTTTTTAATGCACTTTCTTTTCCTAGTTTTTCCAGATAAGAGTATGACAATATGTAGCCGTGGCCAATAACATCCGACTGAGCTGTTTACCCTCTGAACTATCACCGATGGATTTTCATCTAGCAGCTAATTCTTAATGGGGAGGAAAAAGAAGAAAAAAAGAGAAAAAAAGATTATAGTAACAGTGAAATCTGCATACTTTGGGAAACTGTGCCAAGGTCTAATATATCAATGCCATATGTAGAAGGGATCTCCTTTGATTGCAGCAATGATTTGAGGCATATAATTTATAATGGATAGATGTATACCGGAGGCTACCCCTCTTCCCCATGAAATACACGGGTATGGAGGTATGGGCTGATGGATACAAAAACCATATTCCTATATATATGGGGATGTCCTAATTGAATCATAGGCTGCATGGGATATGGGCATACAACACTATTGATATAGTGTGGTACCCCTTTCTATGCAGTTTCGTTGCACTGTGATCACCCCAGTACCTTAAGAAATGTTTATCTGCGAGTTGCCCAGGTCTAAAATGGCGGGTGTGCGATTTCCGCCCTTACTATGAGGTCACTATAGGTGTTTGATAGAACACCAGCCTCTGAGATGGCGGAAATCGCACTTCCGCCCAAACTACGGCATCATTGGTGTAAAATCTACTGTGCAAACGCCCGGGTCCGCCCCCCAATGACGTTGCAGGCATCGCGGATTGGCGGGATGAGATCAGGTGGCCACTGACTCTCCTGCCTTGCGATTGGCCGCGAGTCGCAAGGGAAGAGGCGGACCGGAAAACGAGGCACACATGTGAGGGACTGCAGTATAGGTATAAAAAGATCCCGGCCGGCGGTTTAAAACGGACCCCATTGAGAAAGCCCATAGCGAAACGCGTCTGGGGGCACCCGGTACTCAATCCCCTCATAGGACATGGGTAAGTGTGGAGCGGTGGGAGGTATCTGATACTTTCAATAAGATGCATGCAATTACATGGTGTTTATACAGGAATAACCCCAACTGTTACTCCCCTGGGGTTGGAAGAACTACATGAGCTTCAATACTCTGTAGGACTTCCCTAACGAAGGCTGTACTTTACTACCAGTCAGCCCCTGATCCCCATAAGTTTGGATAAACGGAATGGTAATGCATACATAGAATAAAATCAGACCTAATACCCACAAATAGTGTATCCACAATTCCCCTGTCCATGTAAAAGGGATACACCAACTACATGGAAAATTTTAAATGTCACAACGTCACTTTAATATCTTGATCCTCTATGAAATTAATAAATAAATGAAATCTATGTATATCCAATGTATATTTTTGTGCTATGAGAGGAATTTTTTATATGTACAAACAACTTACTAAATAAATTCTGATGAAAACATGAAACAAATGACTGTGAGAGATATATATAGCTTACAAAGGACCTAAAACCTCCTACTTTTCTGTATGGTTAAATGTATGTATACAGGAGGGGTCCATTCTGGCCAATGGCCAATTCTTTGATACACATTGTTAGGACAACCTCTTTGGTTTTACCAATGTGACATGATGCCTGCAAACCATAACAGCAAAATCTGCACTGTAATATGGCGCTCCTTCCCTTCTGAGCTTTCCACTGTGCATGAAAAGTAGTTCCTGATTACATTTGGGGTATTTGCACACTCAAGATCAATGGCATAACAAACTGTAAGTTTTAAACTATATCAAATTGTGGGGTCTTGGTTTGTCTTTTGGTCCAAAACACGTAAGCTTGTGAGCCCCTACACGGCTCCCCACGGATCACAAGTCCTATCCACTAAATTTTTATCTCAAGTGAGCAAAGGACAAAATAGAAAATAAATTCTCTTACCACAGCAAATTCTGGTCAGACGACCATTACACTCAGTGCTGTATGCAGCTCTGCCCAGGTTTTAACTGAAGGCTTTGTGAATGCAAGACACCAGCCCCAATCACTAACGACCTCCATTCACACAGAGGGAGTGACTACTGGTTGTCCTGCACACACAATGGGCTCCATATAGGGCGCAGTTCACACAGGCCTGCACAGTGTATGCCCAGCCTCTTACATTAACCCCCATCTCAGTAGGCGGGCTGTTACGGCATTCAACACCGTTACCTGCGCCAGAACAAACGCACCCATACGTATGGGTGCGTTTGTTCTGGCGCAGGTAACGGTGTTGAATGCCGTAACAGCCCGCCTACTGAGATGGGGGTTAATGTAAGAGGCTGGGCATACACTGTGCAGGCCTGTGTGAACTGCGCCCTATATGGAGCCCATTGTGTGTGCAGGACAACCAGTAGTCACTCCCTCTGTGTGAATGGAGGTCGTTAGTGATTGGGGCTGGTGTCTTGCATTCACAAAGCCTTCAGTTAAAACCTGGGCAGAGCTGCATACAGCACTGAGTGTAATGGTCGTCTGACCAGAATTTGCTGTGGTAACATGACAAACTGTACAGTCCATCACCTCCAGGTACCCTTCTGAAAATTAAACTTTTTGGGTAAAAGAAACATGTTTGTGGGGAAAATAGATTTTTGCTCTTTCGCAGCTGCACTGATAAACCATTCTGATAAACACTTATGGTTTCATTGTACTCACCCTACCTCTTATGGTGGGTTTACACACACCAATCATTGTATCCAATCTCTGAACCAATCTCTGGTTGCAGTGAAATCATGGACACATAGTTCCATTTTGTGGCTGTGTACAACATGGAGCAATCTGTCCATGATTTCACTGCAACCAGAGATTGGTTCAGAGATTGGATACAATGATTGGTGTGTGTAAACCCACCATTACTAAATTCCTTGGAGGGAAAGGGGAGAGTTTCCAAAATGGGGTCACTTGTGGGGGGGTTTCACCTGTTTAGGCACATCAGGGTTCTGCAAACGCTACATGGTGTCCGCTATCTATTCCAGCCAATCTTGCACTCCAAAAGTCAAATTTTGCTCCTTCCCTTCCGAACCCTGTCGTGCACCCAGAAAGTAGTTCTCCACCATATATGGGGTACCAGCGTACTCATGACAAATTGCCCAAAAAATTGTACTGTCCATTTTCTCCTGTTACTTTGTGAAAATGCTAAATTTGGGGCCAAAGTAATATTTGTTTGTGAAAAATTAAAATTTTATTTTTCTCCTTCGCCTCATTGGGGGACACAAACCGTGGGTGTTATGCTGCTGTCCACTAGGAGGCGACACTAGGCAAATCTGCAAAAGAGTTGAGACTCCTCCTTCATAGCATATACACCCTGGAGCAGGAAGTGCTTCTCCAGTTTTTGCTTAGTGTCGATAGGAGGTAGACATGGTCCATAGGACCACCCCAAATTACATAGTTAGATATTTTTTACTTAGATTTTTTTATTCTTTTTTACCAAGGATATGAGAGGGCGACGGTATCTCCGCATACCGATCTCCCAAAACCAGCAACAGGCGGGAACGCGGGGTGTTACCTCCACGTATCCCCTCCTGCCACGATGGATGGGGAGCGAGGCGACGGTTCCTTTGCGTTCCGATCTCCTTGTCTTTCTCCCATGGCCGGCGCTTCCACATTCTCCCCTGTCCCCACTGGGAACCTCAGGGGGACTTCTGCAGGCTTGCAGAAACTTCACAGCATGACAGAGCTGATCCTGCGGGGCACATCAGGACGCCAGGCCAGGCACAGACTTCCCCATCTCCCTTCTGGGTTATGGGTCGAGCAAGCCCAAGATGCCCTCCCCATTCCCTGTTAGGGTCTGGGTTGAGGAGCCTACACAGGTAATCAGGGTTCCCCTGGGACCCTGCATGTTTTCTTTCTTTTTCCCCCCTGAGCCACCAGCTGCAGCATCTGTAAGCTGCAGAACGCTACAAGCCCTACTGTGAGGGTCTCTGAGAGCAGGCTCTCCCAGGGTCGACCCCTCCTCTGTCCTATTTATTCTGCGCCCGCTCCCCTGGAAGGGAGCACAGCAACGGCGGCTCATAGTGGGCCCTGGGTGCCTACGGGGCGTCTGCCCCTCAGTGGTCGCAACCTCCGGGGCCGGGCGCCGTGTTCCCAATTCCGGCCCCGGACCTCCGCGCCAGCCCTCCGCCATTCCCGGGCCCGCGTTTTACGCGAGGCCCCGGCTTCGGCCTAGCCGCACGTCACCGTCCCGCCCACCGGCTCGTCCCACTGGACGGGAGCCTTGCAGCGTCAGCACGGGGGCGGGACAGGTCTGAAAAGGGCACCATTCAGCCTCTCTGCGCGCTCTCGCGCTGGCTCCGCCCCCTTCTTCATGGCACCGCCGCCATTGCAGCCCCGACGCTGACACCGCTGTATAACAGCGGCGAACAGCACTTGGGCATTAGGGGACTCAGTCTGACCTGGCCATCTGTGGCTAGAGGTCAGATGTTTGGATAACTCAACACTACAACCACTGGGGTTGCACATAGGACTCTGCCCTGGGCGGAATGCCTGCAGGGGCACCCACTAATGGGGCAGATGGCAGCAGGCTCATGCTTGCCTTTGCTGAGGCATCCCCTGGTCCCTATCCTCCCAGGTGGAGGGAAAGGGATACACAGATCAGCTCAGATTCTTATGCCACATTACAGCAAGTCTCACAGCATCCGCTGTACGGGGTATACAGGGACCCAACACAGGACTACTAACACGGCTTCGCTGTGCGCCAGTCTCTGATAGTTGCTGACGGGCAGTCAGCAGGGGCGTAACTACACCAGGTGCAGAAGTTGCGATCGCACCCGGGCCCTGCAGCCTAGGGGGCCCCAAAGGTCCCTTTGTCCTATAGAAAGAGACTAATACTATTAAACATTTGCAATAATTGGGGGCCCCATTGGAGCCTTCGCATCGGGGTCCCGGGCCTGATGTTACGCCACTGGCAGCCAGCATGGTACAGCCTGCTTCAACTTGTACTCCTCCCCCCTCCCTGTACTCCAAGCATGTGACAGTAATGCTACCCCCTGTACTCCGTGACAGAGTAACATCACATTACTAGGAATATTCCCAGAGCAGTACAGCCAGAGTCCCTCTGTCCAGCACACGGACCAATTATAGTTGTTCCTACCACCGGGGAGGGTAGCTACGTTTAAGGTTATACCAAAATGCCCTCCTCCTCGGTTCCCCCAACGTTGGGAACCCTGTTGATTTTGCAAACATCAAATACCATCCATCGGACTCCTTCCAAGGCCCCTACACAGTTGAGAGAACTAGGTTGCGGTGGAATTACGGCGAGTCTAACTCACAGGTTCTTCCTGGGTCCTCCATTGTTGGAGAGTCCAGTTGGAGTTGACGTAACCTACAATTATCTGACAACTGCAAGGGTCCTAGGACTGTTGCCAATTGTTTCCATTCCCACAGCTAGAGTTCCGGTTTGCAGGGATGGCGGTCAAGTCCTTCGAAACACAGGATGAACTCCATGATCAGCCCTGCTCGAGTGGTTTGGCTCGGGTCTCTGGAACCTAGGACCCATAACATACTCCCTCCTCAGCTCCCCACTGTCGGAGGCGCTGGGTTGTAGCCGATATTGCTATATGCCAAGCTTCTTTCTCGACTCCACTGGGGATTCGGGTTGAAGCTGTGAAGGCTTGAGGCCTGGCCGGCCTCCGTCACCTGACTACAAAGACAAAACTCGGGGTAGCACAACGTGGAATACGAATTCTGTTGCCAATCTCCTCACTAGACCTATATGGGTATTTGGCTTCAGATGACACGTGCGAGTACTCTGCACAGCCTGCATCGAGACGGGACCTAGCGGCCCCCTGACCGCATTAATCCAATGAATGGGCCCTTCTTGCCCCCGTAAGACCATGGCCCGAGCCCTCTTCCACGCAATCTGTCCCTTCTCGATTCAGGAGTCACCAGTGGGATAGTGCTCGCGGTGTGCAGCACAGGACACCAGCGACTGAACTGTCGCAGACACAGTCTCCGGTTCTTTTTCTGCCAGCACTGCTCCTGTCTTCCGGTTTTCTCCGGACCTCCGCGACGGGCCTCTGCGGTTCCCGAGCCCTGCGTTTTTTAGCAGGGCCTGGCTTCGGCCCAGCCGTGACATCTCTGGCTTTCCCTCCCGTTTTCAGCCCGCCTTCTGCCCGCCCTCCACCTGACGTCGGAGCTTCCGAACCTTCAGCCCAGGGGGTGGGGCGACGCTGAAGGGACTGAAGCGAAAAGATTACATAGTTTTTTCCCCGCCTGAAATTGTCAATGTCTATACTGCTTTTCAGCAGTCTTCCATCTCTGGATGGGCCTTTTATCAATCCATGCCTTTTCAGGGACTCCGAACACAGTGACATTTGCACCATGCTCGTTAAACACTCAGTGGGATCGACCTTCCTCAGGTCTACCCAAACTCCAAGGCACGTGCTGCAACACAGCACATACATCCAGGACCCCCAGCTCCGCTGCGTGCCCTTGACGTCCCATGCTGCAGCATCACGTATAGAGTCTCAGCCATATGGGACGCACAGCATCGCATGCTCATGGCTGCCGTTAGTTGCAACGCATTTACAGCTCTAGTCAGTTTCCCAGACGAAGCACAGATTCTTCGTCTTGGACTCCGCAGTTTTCGTCAGGGATTTCCTCAATCCTTCACAGCTGCTATAAGAGTCCTGCTCAGCATAGTAGCAGCCTGGAGTCAGTTCCATTGCCTCAGCGGAATCGCCGGCCTTTGCAATTATCCATGCTCAGGCGTTGCACGAATACTGCATGGGGGGCGATGTACCCCCCTCACAATGCTCAGGGCAGTAGTCTTGCCCTGTCTCGAACATACCTCACAATGCTCAGGGCAGTAGTCTTGCCCTGTCTCGAACATACCCCTAAATCTACTCACATTCAGTAGTATCTCTAGGACTGTAATCGTTCAGTCACCTTCTGGCATTCAGACAAGTCAGGATGCAGTCAGACAATGCCACAGCCGTGGCATATGTCAACCACCAGTGTGGAACCCGCAGTCTCTAAGCGATGACAAGTTCGCCACATTCTTCACTAGGTGGAATCCTACAACACGGTACTGCCAGCTGTTCTCATACCAGGGGTACTCTTCTGGGTGACGGTTTTCTTCCTAATTCGCCAAGGCATGGACTCAGAGTGACCAGCCCCTTCACCTACACGTTCTCCGTCGAAACACCGACGCCAGGTACCCACAGATATAGAGCTGACGGAGTCACACCTCAATGCCACGGTCCCGGCCTTCCTGGCCTGGTCTCAGGATCCGCAGTCAGTGGGACAGACTCACTAGTCCAAGGCTGGACCGGTACCCACCTCTCATATATTTCTTCCCCTCTAACAGTCTGGAATATCAACCGAGAATGTCGCCGGGTCACCTTTATGGTCTCAGACTGATCCACTCGCCCTTGGCGCGCACGCTTTTCCAATTTATAGCTGCAGTACCAGTACGTCTAACGGACAGTTCAGACCTGTTCGCTCACGGACGGTTCTTCCTCAGAACTCTTCACATCTGAGGTTAATACCGTAGCCTTTCAGACCTAGAATTTCATCCAGAGGTTTTTTTCCCAGGATATTGTAACGAGCGTAGTCACAGAAAAGGACACCAGCTTTATCAGCGCTATCCCATCACACACGTGTACTCATTTTGGTTTTTTTTTTTTTTTTGCTGGGACTCCTTTAGAAGTCATTCCCCTTGGCTCTATTTCTTACTAGGGACTCTCCGTCTGCCACTCAGACCTAGTCTCAGGACTATCTTTTGGGTCTCTCACACAGCAGATTTTTCACCCTCTTACAAGCACGTCTTGCCACCAGACTTCTATGAAACCATTCCTCGCAGGGTCTGCGATTTCTGGTCCCCATACAACAAGACTACATCCGTGGGGAACTGACCTTGATACTCGCGGCCGGCAAGAATCCCGTTTTCAGCCATGATGGAATATTACCTATAGCATCCTCATTCACATGGCAGTATGGTTCGGTGGCATTTTATTTGTCTCTGCAGAAGTATCAGTACTGGCAGCGGTCTCGCGTAATCCATCTTTTTTTTTTTTTTCTAGTCTTCCATCTGGACAAGACTTTCCTATGGCTGTTTCCTTCTTCTTCCAGGGTAGGTTTACTCTCTCCACCTACATGAAGACGTCTCTCTGCCATCGCTACGCCCGACTTCAGTCCGCCCGGTCGTGAGGGACTTACATGTGCGTGACCTGGTCTGGGACCTACGCATCTAGATGTCAGTGCCCTCCTGAGAGGTCGGATTCTCTTTTCTCATTCTTCCAATGGACAGAAATAAGAGCACGTCAGCCTCTAAGGCTCCTCTAACCAGCCAGGACGCTTATTCCATCGATGACTCATCCCTTCCAGAAGGTCATGGCACATTCTACTCGGCCATGAAGGCCTCCTGGACAGTTCGGTAACGGGCATTGGCGCAACAAGTGTATAGGCAGCCAATAGGCCAGCCTACACCCATACCCAAGCCGCTATAGTGCTTGCACTCAGTCCGCAACAAACGCAGGTCTGGGTACACGTGTCCTCCAGGCGGCAGCTCGCCTGTTGGCTCATTGTTCTTCGCTGACCATGCTCAGTGTCACTAGTTCCTGGTGCATGGTTCTTCTCTGACCTTGCTCAGTGTATCTAGTTCCTTTGTTCTTTCCCACCCAGGGACTGCTTTGGGACGTCCCACGGTCTGTGTCCCCCAATGAGGCGAAGGAGAAAAGGAGATTTTTGTGTACTCACCGTAAAATCCTTTTCTCTTAGCCTCTAATTGGGGGACACAGCACCCACCCTATTGCACTTATGGGCCTTTTCTTCAGTTCTCACATAGCTTCTTAGCTGTTTCATGGTCAACATGTTTACCATGTTTGCCTATTATCACTCTGTTAGTTGTTGACTGTTTAAACTTGTGCCTGTTTAGCTTCAGGCCTTGTAGTACTATGAGCCTGCTTAATTTCAGGTCTTGTTATACGATCATATGCTTCGTTAACTCTTCACTGTTTTCCACATGCGCCTGCTTAGTTACAGGCCTTGTGGTACTAATATTACTCTGCTAATTCTTAACTGTTTACACACGTGCCTGTTCGGTTTCAAGCCTTGTTCCACTATTATTACCTTGTTAACCATATTGTTTACACCGGTTGACTGTGTGTACTTCCTGTGTCACTGTTATTTGTTAACTCTCCTACTGCTTTAGCACAAAACTGGAGAAGCACTTCCTGCTCCAGGGTGTATATGCTACGAAGGAGGAGTCTCTTAACTCTTTTGCAGATTTGCCTAGTGTCGCCTCCTAGTGGACAGCAGCATAACACCCACGGTCTGTGTCCCCTAATTAGAGGCTAAGAGAAAAGGATTTTACGGTGAGTACACAAAAATCTCCTTTTTTCCCTTCCACATTGCTTTAATTCCTGTGAAGCACCTAAAGAGTTAATAATCTTCTTGAATGTGGTTTTAAAGGGAACCTGTCAGGTCGTTCTATGCCCCTCCACTATTACCTGTCCCTGCACCTTCCTAGCTGATCCCTAACCATCCCTGTCTGCTCTACAAGGGCCCTATAAGGATTGAGAAAAATGATTTATAAGGTCACATACCGTCTCCATTCTGCGACTGGAAAGGTGGCCTCCGGGCTGCATTCTGTGTATTGTTCCTCCTCCTGCTTGAAATTTCCGCCTCGTCCGATCATGAAACGTCAAATCTGGCCCGGTGCATTGTGGTGGCTAATCATGTGGTATGGTCCGGCTTCTGCACATGTGCAGTGCGCATATTGAAGCGAGCCCGTACCACGTGATTAGCCCCCAAAATGCATCGGGCCGGATATGACGTTCCAGTCGGGCATCACATGATCGGACGAGGCGGGAATTTCAAGCAGGAGGAGGACACAGCACACAGCGACCAATGAGAATAGCGCCTCACTTCCTATTGAGATACATGGAGGACTTTGAGTTTGACTTTGAGTAAATTTGAACCTCAAAGTCCTCCATTATATCTCAATGGGAAGTGAGGCGCTATTCTCATTGGTCGGCGCCAGCACACAGCGACCAATGAGAATAGCGCCTCACTTCCCATTGAGATACATGGAGGACTTTGAGTTTGAAATTTACCGCTGTGAGGCGCTATTCTCATTGGTCGGCGCCAGCAGACAGCGACCAATGAGCATAGCGCCTCACTTCCCATTGAGATATAATGGAGGACTTTGAGTTTCAAATTTACCGCTATAAGTGAGGCGCTATTCTCATTGGTCGGCGCCAGCACACAGTGACCGATGAGAATAACGCCTCACTTCCCTTAGAGATACACAGCGGTCTTTAGAGCTGTGCATGGCCGGGCCCTTGGTTCTATTTTCGGCCAGGGCGCTCGGCTCTCGTCGGTCGTCGCCGGGGTGGGAGACTCGCAATGGACCTACGTGCCGGAGTTACCGCGGCTGCAACGACTCTCCACCCAGGAGACGACCGGCTAACCCCGGTCGTCTCCCGGCTGGCTCGCCGCGATCCTCCCACATAGGGCGGCCATCTTGGTCCACCCTGTGCGGGTGGAGCTGGCCGAATATCCGACCACAACACTACGGAAGTGGCTTCGGGTTTGGCCGGAAGTGGCTTCGGGCTTTATATAATAGATTGTGTGTTATATCTTTCTGATTTAAGGGCAGAAAAATTCAAAGATTGAAAATATACAAAAGAAATTGTCATATTTTTAATATTTTCATAAAAAACGCAAATGGTATCAACATGTTACCAAAAAAAGTCTCTGCATCATTGGGAAATACTTGAACCATTCCAGAGTTATTACCATATAAAGTGCCACAGGTCAGAATTGAAAAAAATTGGCCTGGTTGGGAATGTAAAAACTAGCTTTGGGCTGAAGGGGTTAAAGGGGTTCTCAGAGCAATTATTAAAAAATAATACACATTTAAATTCAAATTTTTTGTAAGTACCTTTATTTACCAATACGTTTGCTTTATCTAGTACACTCTGAGGATTTTAAAGATGGCAGCTGCCTTCCGGACAGGCTGGACATGCAGTAGGATGTGCTGCGTGAATAACGTCTTCTGGAGACATGTCAGAGCGATCTCCTGTCAGGCTTGTGAACTCTCATTCCCTCTGTTCAGTGAACCGGACAGGACAGTGAGCGGAGTGTACTAAAGGAGAATAGAAACACATTTATTTAGTGGACCAAGAATGAACCTCCACCTGAGTCAGCCTGACAGTTTTAGTGCAGAACAAGGGAGTATGTCTGTCTCGTTCTTCACACAGCCTATCCTAGGATGGGTACACAATGCTAGATTGGAGTTGTCATCTTTAATATCCTGACAGAGTGCGCTAGATAAAGCATACATTTTTGCTAAATAAAGGTATTTGGAAAAATGTTAAATGTTTAATATTTAGTTTTATTTATCACATTTATGTAAGAAATTTAAAAATGGTAGTTGACAGTGCAAAAAATATATTTATATTCAGCGCTTCATGTAATACTATGCACATCACAGGGTTAAAACAAAAAGGTAACAAGAGTCAGCAGTAACGTAAATGGAAATTGAACGTGTAATAGAAGGCGGATTTAAAGGATCCATCAATAAGTGATAGGAACTGAATACAGCTAGCTCTGCTCACCTCTACTTTGACAATAGAGCAGCGTTCATAGCAGGCAAGTGTGTTCCCATAGTATAACACTAGTCTCTTCTTTATGTATTGTGTTCTTTTATGTCATGTTTTCTGTAGGATTCACTATACTCCATCATTTTGTCATAATAGAAGCTGTAGTAGCCCATTCCCACATATGAGGTAAGGGCCATACAAATTATTAGGGGGACCTACTCACAATTGTTTTTGTCCTTCCAGGTACACAAAGGCGTACATGGCATCGTAAAGGATGAGAAAGGAAAACCTGTCCCTAAAGCTACAATAATTTTCAATGAAGGAGTAAAAGTGTACACGAAGGAGGGAGGATACTTCCATGTTCTGCTTGCTCCGGGTTTCCATAACATTAACGCCATTGCAGAGGGATTCCAGCAGCAGCACACACAGGTATTACTTTCTCTGATGTAGTCTGATATGGAGGTGGACTGTAAGCTGGGAAATCTTTCTATCCAACCTCAGGTTCTCTTTAAAAGTGTTATGGTTAGTTTACTTTGAACAACTTCTTTAAACCTGATAAATATTCATAGAACAAAGTAAAATTTAATTCCTAGATCTTGGAATAAGAAGTTGCACAGTTGGCTGTTTTAAAAATACATGTTCCTATGCTGAGATTTTATATATGTCCCCTACTATGTACTGTTTGCTGTATTCATCCATGCAGACCTGCTTCAGTTCATGGTTGGAATATACCACAGATCCTGGTCATGGGGAGAAGCATAAGTCACATAAGTGAGTATACAGATGAAACCGCACACAGCTGTTTGTGTGAGGGAACACATTTCTCTGCCTGTCTGTCTTATCACAGGAGTGAGTATTTTTGCCTCATCACCAGTCCTGTGAGCTCATCATAAATCAAGTCCGTGACCTATAAGCTCATTGTTTGCTGGAGCTCCTATATCACAGACTTGATTTGTGATGAGCTCAGAAGACTCAAGACGCAGCAGAAACACTTCTGTGCTAAAACAGACAGGAAAATGCGTCACCTGAGAAAGTAAAGGGGGTGTCACACGCGTCAATATCGCCTGCACGATATCGGCTGCACGTGACGTTGCAGCGATATTGACGCGTGTGACATACTGCATCAACCAGCGATAAATCGCTGGTTGATGATCGCCAGGTTTCAGAACCAGCTCTGAAACCTGGCGATTGTCGCCCGGTGGACACGCAGCATCGCTGCGTGTGACACCGGGACTAGCGATATTCCAGCTCCCAGCGCCTGTCACAAGCGCTGGGAGCTGGTCTCCAAGGTACACTGCGGGTAACTAGGCAGCGCGCGCTGCCTAGATACCCGACGTGTACCTTAGTTACCAGCCTCCTCCGCTCACCCGGTGAGCGGAGGAGGCTGGTAACTAAGGTACACGTCGGGTATCTAGGCAGCGCGCGCTGCCTAGTTACCCGACGTGTACCTTAGTTACCAGCCTCCTCCGCTCACTGGGTGAGCGGAGGAGGCTGGTAACTAAGGTACACGTCGGGTATCTAGGCAGCGCGCGCTGCCTAGTTACCCGCAGTGTACCTTGGAGACCAGGCTGCTCCCGCTTCCAGCAGGCTGGCAGCGGGAGCAGGACATCGTGGAAACGATATTTAAATCGTTTCCATGATGTCACTGGTCAATTGATCGCTGGTGAGTCTGTCTGTGTGACAGCTCACCAGCAATCAGCCGTCAATGTCGTCAGCGATCAGATCGCTGACGACATTGACGCGTGTGACACCCCCTTAACAGCTGTAAGACCTTCTGTTTCATCTGTGTGCTCACTTATCATAATATGTGATAGAGAGCTGGGGATGACAAAAAAGTGCACAATAGGGTCTTATCCATGGATGTAGGAGGTGAAATAGTGGGGGGAGGGGGTGTACCTTGTGAAGTTGGGCCAGCCACAACCACTATAAGCATATGAAGTCCTGGCTGCAGCAGCCACCACTAGAAGAATAGGTGCAAATGCTGCACTGCCAGGAGGAAAACTATAAAAGCATAAGACGTAATTGTATTGTTGAACTCGATTTGGATCTATACTAGCTCCTTCCTCAGGATAAAAATCACATTGTTAGCCAGGAGCTGTGGTATGTGCCGACCATGAACTGGAGCAGGTCTGCATGGTATGACACAGCAATACATAGTACATAGCAGGGACACATATATGATTCTTGGCACAAGAACATTTTTTTTTTTTTTTTTTAAAGCATCTAATTGTAGAACTTATACCAAAGTCTATTGAATGATCTCTACTTTGATTGTACTAAATCCCATTTACGGTAGGTAGTTGAGAATGTAAACCCCTTCCCAATGTAGAACATACATAAAGTATGCTATACCTCTCTATAAAAAAAAAAAAAAAAAAAAAAAAAAAGGGACCTAAAGATCGTATGGATCACTAATTACACATGATTAAATGTCAGCTCACCAGTCAATGAGCCTTCACAGGGGTCCACAGACGAGAAAATAGAAAAATTGCAGGTTTTAAATGTACCGCCCAGGAAAAAAAATCATGTTTCTTTGTCATTTTTACAATGTGAAGAGCGCTGTAAAAATAACAACAAATGCAAGACAAAATGGCGTGGTTTTTTTTTCTCATTATTTCACCACACTTTGTTTTTTCCCCGATTTCCAGTATACTCATTGGTAAAGTCTATGGTGTTGTTCAAAGTTACAACTCTTTCCACAACAAAACAAGCCAATACTTTGTGGACTAAAAGATATAATTTTTTTTATGAGACTTGGAAGACAGAAAGGGGAAAAAAAAAGCACAGAAATTAGACTTGATTGCACTGAGAAGTAAATGGAGGTTTTAGCTTTGTAATTGAGCCAACACCAGAAGTTGCTCCAGCTGGAGGGAAGAAGTACAAGTTCTTCTTAATTTTTCTCATTCTTTCTTTATCTGCTCTTGGCTTTGGGTCAAAAAACTGCACACAAAATTGCCTGTGTGATTCCAGCTTAAAGGGACACTGTCAACAGGTTTTTGCCATCATATTTGAAAGCAGCATAATGTAGAAACAGAGACCCTGATTCCAGCAATGTGTCACTTATTGGGCTGCTCAGTGTAGTTTTGATAAAATCACTGTTTAACCAACTGGAGATTATCATTAGAGGACTAATCAAGTAGTCCAGCACATTCACGAGCTGCTAAATCTGCAGCAGAGAAAACAGTAATTTTATCAAAATGACAGCAAGCAGCTCACTAAGTGACACATCGCTGGAATCAGGGTCTCTATCTCTACACTATGCTGCTCTCAGATGGGGTGTCAAACAGGTTCCCTTTAACACGTTTTATAGAGCTGCTTTTCTCATTAGAAATCCTGACATTGAACTTTATCTTCCAAATCCTTGTGGATAATATTTAAGCAGTCAGCTGTGTTCCCATGTTTTTTCCTTGATATGACTGCAACATGTGAACATATCCCATATGAGTTCATTTTACCGTTTGAAACTCTCCAAAATCCAGTTTTCGTTGTGGTTTTGCTCCTATTGTGATGGTTTCAAATTGAAAAAAATTAAGTAAAAAACGAAAGTGTTCTTAGAAATGTTCATATTCACAACCGTGATAAAAGCCGTGATCACTCCGTGGTGATGGCCCTGCCGTACTCTCTCCATCTACTGAGGTAGGACGCGAGTCCATTAGTCTGTTGTGCAGGGAGCGGCTTGGTTTTGGGATACTGGTAGGTTTCAGTTCGTTACCGTATATACTTGAGTATAAGCCAAGTTTTCAGCACAATTTTTGTGGTGAAAAGTGCTCCCCTCAGCTTATACTCGAGTCACTATACAGCGTGAGTGGGGGGGGGGCTGGAGGAGGCGGGGGAGGCTGCAGAGTGAGCGGGCTGTCATGTAGGCCCGCTCATTAAATATGCACTGCATCCCCCAGTCAATCAGCGGCAGGGGGAGCAGTGCATATTGCATATAAACTTGGCTCCCCCCCCTGGTAGGGCTCCCCCATCTTTATGTGCCCATGCTGCCGCCACAATAAAATAACAAACGTTCTCTGCACTGTCTGCGGACTCCGGGTGTCCTCTCTCCGGTCTGCCGGCTTCTAATTATGTGACCGGCGCTTCAGTGACGTCATCGCTGCTGCGCCACGGTCACATGTTTACAAGCCGGCAGACCGGAGGGAGGACGCTTGGAGCCTGCAGACAGTGTACGAGCGTCGCAAGGGTAAGAACGTTTGTTATTTTATGGTGGCGGCAGCATGGGGCACTTGACAAAGGATGGGGGAGCCCTGCAGGGATGGGGGAGCTGTGCCAGGGATGGGGGGCTATATACCAATAATGGAGGCTATGTACTGTGATGGGGGCTATATACTAGTGATGGAGGCACGATATTATGAGGGGGCTATATACACCATTTTGAAGGGCTAGCTACAGTGATGGGGGGTTATATACCAGGACGGGGAAGTGCTGCCTTTCCCACCCTAGGCTTATACTCGAGTGAACAGGTTTCCCCAGTTTTTGGGGGTAAAATTAGGGGCTCGGCTTATACTCGGGTCGGCTTATACTCGGGTCGGCTTATACTCGAGTATATACAGTAATTAAAAAATGTTCTGCTTTATGTTTCATTCCTCTTTATATGTGTAGATCCACCTTCACACTGTGTACTTTGCTTTCATGACTTGCTCCACTTTTGTTTCTAGGTTCATGTTAGACACGATGCAGCCAGCCTTGTAGAAATCATTTTTGTTATGGACAACCGCATTTTCGGACTGCCCAGGGAGCTGGTTGTAACTATTGCAGGTATGACATTGTTTTTCACTATTAAATTGACATATAATGCTAATTATTGTTGTAGTTGCTCGTCACTTAAGGGAGATCCGTTCTCCCATACCACTTTATAAATCAGCTGATTGTTAATATCATAGGGTATATTCTAGGAAGACTACCAGAATTAAAACAACAAAAAAAAAAAAGTATGAAATATTAGTGGGTATAAAATCTCCTGAATTCTTCATATGTCTGGCCAGTGGGGAAGGTTGGCATGATAAAAGCTTTTTTTCTTGCAAAGAAAATCATCCATGCCGGCTATAATTTGCCAGAACCTACATTAATAGAAGTGGTGAAAGTTTCTTATTATCAGTTAACAAAATGCAAAGTGAATGAACGAGCAGAACTTGGTGAGATCTCCTTTTTGCCTTCAAAACCGCATCAAAGCCCTCACAGGGATTGCAGAACTAACCACAGATCTTTGGATGTAGGATTGCTACACCCATCCACTGTTCAGAGGTCTGGCAAGAAGGGGACTTCATGGAAGAATTGCAGCCCTGTGACATAGAAACAAGGCCAAGTGACTCAGCTATGCATAGAAGTGAGGAACAGAATACATTTCTACTTTGTTCAATCACAATACATTTTGTTAATCGATAATTAAACTATTAAAACTTTTATTTTATTTAAAGTATTCTTACGTTGACAGCATGTATATATTTGACATGTGTTTATAAACACACTAAGCTTCTATAATCAGAGGAAGCACTCCCCATCCCAGGGGAAAGGATGGAAGTAGGGAGGAAGCTGTGCATTGGGGAGAAGATAAAAAAGCTGTGCAGCGGGGAGGAGAGGGGGAAGCTGTGCGGTGGGGAGGAGAGGGGGAAGCTGTTTGGTGGGGAGGAGAGGGGGAAGCTGTGCGGTGGGGGGAGGGGGGGGAAGGGGGAAGGGTGGGTAGGAGACGTGGAAGCTGTGCGGTGGAAGGCGAGGGGGAAGCTGTGCGGGGGTGGGGAGGGAGGGGGAAGTTGTGCGGTGGGGAGGAGAAGGGGATATTTCACAGTGGGAAGGAGAGGGGGAAGTTCTACAATAAAAATATTACAGCCTTACATTACAATAAACAAGTAAATTAATGAATATGTTGCCAAAACCAATTTTCAGAATATGATAAAGATCTGCTTGTTTGTGGTTACCATAATGATGGAAAGCATGGTAGCAGCCGCTGTCCTGCGCATGCTTGTTGTGAGCAGATGGTACCATAGTTGCCACAATAGTGACAACACTTCGCCCTCAGTCCGGTGTATGCTTGCTATAATAACCATATTTCCTAGTACAGGGGTAAGGACGCTCATCATCTCCAGCACTTGCATATTTCATGCGTTTGTAATCAGTTACTATATGCCAGTGGAATGGGTCTCTGAAACAAGCTGTAATGGTGGATGCCTGTGTCACCTCCCCTTGTTCCTTGATAAAGAATATAGTCACTGTACATAATTACATAGGTTGAAAAAGACATCGGTCCATCAAGTTCAACTTTCCTCCAATTATACATTTTTATACTTTGTGATGTGCAAGGAGGAACAGAAAATGTTTGCTCTACATAGTAACATAGTTTTTAAGGTTGAAGGAAGACTTTAAGTCCATCTGTTCAACCCATAGCCTAACATGTTGATCCAGAGGAAGGCAAAAAAAAACCCATGTGGCAACACTAATCTCCACATTGGGGGAAAAAAATTCCTTCCTGACTCCAGATACGGCAATCAGACTAATTCCCTGGATCAACGCCGTATCAAAGAATCTAGTATTATATAACTGATAATATTAAAAGTTTTCAAGAAAGGCATCCAGGCCCTTCTTAAATGTTAGTAGTGACTCACTCATTACAACATCATGTGGCAGAGAGTTCCATAGTCTCACTGCTCTTACAGTAAAGAATCCGCGTCTGTGATTATGATTAAACCTTCGTTTCCTCCAACGTAGAGGATGCCCCTTTTCCAGTCTCAGGCCTAAGAGTAAAGAGATCATTAGAAAGTTCTCTGTACTGTCCCCTATATATTTATACATTATTATAAGATCACCCCTAAGCCTTCGTTTTTCCAAGCTAAATAACCCCAAGTTTAATAACCTGTCTTGGTATTGCAGACCCCTTAGTCCTCCTAATGACTTTTGTCGCTCTTCTCTGGACCCGCTCTAGTTCAGCTATGTCTTTCTTATACACCGGAGACCAGAATTGTACACAGTATTCTAAGTGTGGTGCACTAGTGACTTGTATAGAGGTAAAATTATGTTCTCCTCATGAGCATCTATGCCTCTTTTAATGCATCCCATTAGTTTTATTTGCCTTTGCAGCAGCTGCCTGACACTGGCCACTAAATGTGAGTTTGTCATCTACCCATACACCCAGGTCTTTTTCAGTGACCGTTTTACCCAGTGTTTTACAATTAAGCACATAATTATACCTTTTGTTTCCTCTGCCCAAGTGCATGACTTTACATTTATCCCCATTAAAGCTCATTTGCCATTTAGCAGCCCAAGCTTCTAGTTTACATAAATCCTCCTGTAATATAAAATTGTCCTCCTCATTGTATTGATTACCCTGCAGAGTTTAGTGTCATCTGCAAATATTGAGATTCTACTCTGTATGCCCCCTACAAGGTCATTAATAAATATATTAAATAGAAGCGGGCCCAACACTGACCCCTGTGGGGTACCCCACTGTTAACTGTGACCCATTCTGAGAGTGTTCCATTAATAACCACCCTTTGTTTCCTATCACTAAGCCAGTTCTTAACCCACTTACACATATTTTCCCCTATCCCCATTGCCCTCATTTTATGTATCAACCTTTTGTGTGGCACCATATCAAATGCTTTTGAAAAGTCCATATACACCACATCCACTGCATTTCTTTGGTCCAGTCCAGAACTTACTTCTTCATAGAAGCTTATCAGATTAGTTTGACAGGAACGGTCCCTCGTAAAACCATGTTGATAATGGGTCATGAGGTTATTTTTCTTTAGATATCCAGTATAGCATCTCTTAGAAAACCCTCTAGGATTTTACCCACAGTAGAGGTTAAGCTTACTGGCCTATAATTTCCAAGTTCAATTTTTGTCCCCTATTGAATATTGGCACCACATTTGCTATAAGCCAGTACCTGTGGTACAGACCCTGTTATTATGGAATCTTTAAATATTAAAAATAATGGTCTATCTATGACAGTACTTAATTCCTGGAGCCCGGGGATTTGTCAATTTTAGTGATTTTTAGACGATGCCGTACTTCCTCCTGGGTTAAGCAGGTGACAATTGAGAATTCTGCTCTGTACGGGAAAGTTCATACAAGATGGCATTGCAGTGGATTTTATGCACTGGTGTTGGTAACCCCACCATAATTACCATAACAGGCATTTGGATAAGATTTAATCCACATGAGATCCACATGATGCACACTTTTCACCTGGAAATTGACTCTTGAGCAGGTTTTCAAGAGAATAAATTGTGCAGTGTCTATAATCTACAAGTTAGAAATGCGGGATATACTGCAGGTCCACCATGGACTTGGCGTATAGCAAAATCTGTTGTGTGGCTTTACCCAATAGTGTCTTGTTGCTATTATTGTGTCGATTGCTGATATATTTGTAGATGCTCATGACATTAATGTTAGATTATTCCTGCTTTCTTTTCAGGAGCCACAATGACGGCTCTACTATTGACGGCCTGCATCATCTGGTGCGTCTGTTCAATCAAGTCCAATAGGCACAAAGATGGATTCCATCGATTGAGGCAAAACAACGATGACTATGAGGACGAAATTCGCCTGATGTCTGCCGGATCAAAGAAATCCCTCCTAAGTAATGAATTCCAGGATGAAACCGACACAGAGGAGGAGACACTCTATACCAGCAAGCATTAAATAGACCGTACAGCCAGGACGAGCCGCTCCAGGCAGAATACGGAGGTCTCTCCACCATTGGGAACAATTCTTACTTTGGCTGCAGCATCGTCCTGCGATTTGTATCTGCACATTTGCCATTGACTTTTTCTTGAACTACTTTGTGTTAAGTGCTCTTTCATTTTTACAATTTTCTTGTGTGTTTGTGTATGTCTGGATCCCATTGTCTGCTAGCAAAATAACATGACAAGCAAGGATCGCAACTACAGTGGATTGGATATGAAGCCTCAGCAGCTGCATAGTCGCCACTCAGCGGCCCCTCGTAGGGGGCTTAGGATTTATTGCAATATTTGGCGAGGTGCCTCACCGAACCTCCATACTCCTTTCTATTCTATAATGTCTCTACATAAGAACAATGTGACTTGGGTGAACGTGTTGTCAGCTTGTTGTATTTGGTAACTGATTGAGATTTTGTATTGAACAGGTTCTATTTCTGCCATTTGGGGCGGGGGGTGGGAGGGGGAAGAAAAAATGAATGTTTATGCCTGAGCGCAGTTTTATAATAGACACGATGGTTTAGGTTCTCAAGGTTTTTCGTAATGGGGAGTTATGGAACAAAGAGTGTAAATTAATGTTCTTTTTTAGACACTACAATAATGGAGGCAACATTATAGGTACAGTGGCGTGGCCCGTCATCGAGCTGCTGACTGGTCAGCATGTGTTCATTTATCTTTGGCCATTTCTGCTGTGTGGCAATAAGCACATTACTATTCTCATACTTGTTCTTTAATCCATCATTCAGCATGGCAGTAATACCGAACATTTTGTCAAACCCTCTCTATTGCATCCTCTAAATTTATCACTAAATAATGCACTAATATTCCATTATTTGGATTGCTAAATATTCTGCTAATACTGTATAACAAGGAAGTTTGGTTCAATCGTATCATTTGATGGTTATAGATAAATGTGATGATATCACGTTAATATTGTCTATGATATCTGGTACCTTCAATGATTTTTAGAAGATTTGCTTACACCCACTTGGCACTGCTCTGAACTTTTTTTTTTTCCTGTTCCAGTGTTCAAAGCAAAGGACAACATAATATTAGGGCAAGTCAAAAGATACCAGAGTATTTTCAAAGGGATTCACAGCAGAATCAACTTGTATGTTACCTTTTTGCATTGTAGGACTTAAATCCACTATGAAAATCCTCTGCATTCCCACAACATGGTACAAATGTGTGGATGAACATCCGCAGCATTCTCTGTCTTCCACTATGGTACATGTGGGGGGTATTTTCGTCATCCATATTGTAGTGTCATTTCTACTATAAGTCACCGTTTTTGGACTTGCCCTAAAAAGTAACTTACTTGCAATGTTGTCAGACTGTCAGTAACAGTAGTTGTGGCTAAGGGTTTTGGGCTCTTTATAGAATTCTTTCATTTCTTAAATTAATGATTGTCTGCGATCAGACTTAAAGGGATATCCCTTCTCCAAGTTCCTATCTCAATATGTAGTAGGTGTAATCTATTTACATAATTGTGAAGTGGTGTCCGTCATCTACTTCGTAGACAAAGATGGCGGCAGCGTGGAGCACAGGGGAGGGGTGTGCGCACAGGGGGAGGGGTGTGCGCACAGAGGGGAGGCGGCTCAAAGGAGATGATATGAGGGAGAGAGACTGTAGAGTGGACAGTGCACAGGGGAAGGCATCTCAAAGTAGAGAGCACAGGGAGAAGACAGCACACGGGGGGGGGGGGGTGTGCGCAGGAGAACAGGTCAAAAGAGAGAGCACAGGGGAGAAGACAGTGTGTGGGGAGTGCGCATGGGGGAGACAGGTCAAAGAAGAGAGCACGAAGGAGAAGACAGCACACGGGGTGGGGGGAGAGCGCACAGGGAACAGGTCAAAAGAGAGAGCACAAGGGAGAAGACAGTGCGCGGGGGAGAGCAAACGGGGAAGATGGGTCAATATAGGAAGCACAGAGGGGGAAAAGACTGCCAGCGCCACAGAGCCTGTCCCCCATCGTGAAGTCACTGCCCTCCCGATGTAAAAGCCTTGGGCACCCGTCCAGTAATAATAATAATTGCAAATGCCTCCAATTAGAAATGTAGTATGTTTCTCCTGATTATCCATGTTTCTTATCTCATGTGCAGGGCATTACAGCTTGGGTATCAATGCTTACTACCACGAGCAACTGTCACTGAGTGGTTGTAACCATGGAAACCTAAGTTGCAATACACTGCTTTGTAAGGGCCCTTTCACATCAGCGGTATTTTCAAATCGCGGCAGATGCGGTGAAAAAACCGCATCTGCCGCGATTACCGCATAACCGCGAGTCTTGCGGCAAGCCCCATGCAATGTCTATGGGGCTTGCGGTAAGGGTGCGGCAAGTGCAGTTTCTGCACTTGCGGCAGGTGCGGCCGCGAAAAAAAACTGCATCTGCCGCGATTTGAAAATACCGCTGATGTGAAAGGGCCCTTAGAGACATGGCTATTCAATAGAATCATACTACAATTCAAATCGGAGGAATTTGTTAATATTATTACATTTACACCTACTACATATTGGGATAGGATCTTGGACATGGGAATACCCCTTTAAACCCAATCCATCGTCATGTTCCACATTACACTGTACATATATTAAATACATCCTGTAGACCTGATGAGGCTGGTGCGCCTAGTTTTAAAAATCCCTGTAAATTCTTTTTAGGAAGTTTCTGGCTAAATTTAAAGGAGTAATCTGGAACTTTTTTGGAGGGGGCCTAAGAACCTCTCAGGAGATAGTTTCTGACTACCTGCCTGTGCTGCTCTGTGACGTGTGATCTTGAGCAGTCGTCTTCTGCTCTTCACAGCGATTCTCTTGCTTCCTTTGAAGTCACATCAGCAGGGCGGCTCTTTCTCTTCTGCTCTGATTTGTCAACTGAGCCTCACCACTGATGTGCTGATTGACAGCCGGCTCAGCCTAATGCAGTAGGGAGTTAGCTGGCAACAGAAAGCGCTGCTCTGTTCAAATGAAGCCAGAAAATCGGCACCTGAGCTGGAAGACCTCTCTACAAGCCAGAAGAAGGAGGGAGTTGACAACTACTGGCTGCTAAGTGCCCAAAAGCCAAAAAAACAAAACAAAAAACAACCAAAGTCCCAGATAGGCCCCTCAAGATGTTCGTTTTGTGAGTCCTACTATAGTTGGACTCATAAAATGCTCATTTTATTATAAGGTAGTAAAACGTTCTATAAGGATTATAAAGCTTTCCTGAAATGGATTTTAATGAAGTACGCCAGCCTCATCAGGTCTATAAATAGTTTAATGATGTTGTACTTTGTGTGAATTCTGGTGATGGATCCGCCATAACCAATGTGTTCCTATCACGTTGGATCCTTTGATCAAGTTTTTACCTTGCCTGTATAATCTAGTAACCTCATTGTAAAGACACATTCCCACTTGGAGTAAATGCTGCATTTTCCCCACCGTTATTGTGTGTTTATACTGTTAAATGGACATGATTATATGAAGATACAGAGTGGGTGTGAGGAAAGAAGCAATTACAGGAAGTGCAGCAGCCCAGCAAAAAACTCAAAAAATGCTACGTCCAACCTGTACCCTAAGGCCTCGTGCACACATTGAGTATTTGATGAGTTGTTTACCTCAGGATTTGTAGTCAAAACCAGGAGTGGGTGATAAATACAGAAGTGGTGAAGTGTTTCTATTACACTTTCTTTCTGATTGTTCCACTCCTGGTTTTGGCTGCAAATACTGAGGTAAAAAACTCACCAAATACTGAATGTGTGAATGTGGCCTAAAAATGTTCAATAATCAGAGCATATTGCTAGTGAATATTTTATTACAGACATCAGAAGAAAAAATGCAGCAGCAGAAGAATTGATTTAGTGTTTGGTAACTTGACCTTCCAATTTAGGGATTATTTTGTGTCATATTCTAATATTTAGGACTAATATGTTAAACTGTTAATAAGAACTTTTACACATCGCTGCCAAATCCACTGCCATGTTTGTTTTCCCTGAATTCTGCCCCAGATCACTTTTGTTACTCTTGAAGTACTTTACCCTTCATTATCTCCAAAATTGAATTTGGATATTGGGATGTTAATTTTTACACAGGTGAGAACTTTACGTGTAGTTCTGTCCCCCTGTAGGGCATTATTATTAGGGTGAGCAGTAAATATGGTTTGCAAAATCATTTAAAAGGGGGGAAATCCAGCCAAAATGATCTGTTGATCGTCCTATAAATGTAATGAGATCCTATAGCCCAGGGTGGGAAACTCCAGTCCTCGAGGGCCGCAAACAGTGCATGTTTTCAGGATTTCCTTAGTATTGCACAGGTGATAACATAATCGCTTGCACTGGTGATGATTCCAATCCCAGTGCAATACTAAGGAAATCGTGAAAACCTGAACTGTTTGCGGCCCTTGAGGACTGGAGTTCCCCACCCCTGCTATAGGTGATGCTTGTGATCTTGGATCACCACTGATTTCTTTTCTCTGACAGTCTATAGAGTACTCGGATCCCTTTGGTACTTACCTGTAGATTTTTCTATCTGGAAATCTGATGCAGTATACCACGCAATCTGCCATTGACTTGCATCATCCCGTCATTAGGCGTTTGCTCGATTTTCAGAAACCCCTTTGTGTCTTTTAAGGCTGGCTTCACATTTGCGTTCCGCAATTTGACCGCAGCACCGCAAGCCCCTATCTTTATAATGGGAGCGCACGGTTCTGCGCATGACCGTGCGCACCCATTCAGTGCCATATGTGCTCTGTGCGCAGGCGGATGCCTGCGCATAAATCACCCAGTCTTGTCCGCACCAGAAATGCAACATGTCGCGTTCGTGGTGCGGACGAGACTGTGTGATTTGTACGCAGGCATCCGTCTGCGCACAGATCACATATGGCAGCGAATGGGTGCGCACGGTCATGCGCTGTGAAGCGCAGCACCCTGTGTTCCCATTATAAAGATAGGAGCTCGCGGTGCTGCGGTCACATTGCGGAACCCCTCCGCAGAACGCTGCAGAGGGGAATGCAAATGTGAAGGTAGCCTTAGAGTTCTTTAAATTCTACAATCAGTGGTGGTCAGAGATCAGACTTATTCATGACAATGCCTGTATTTTCCCTTTTAGTAGGAATGTATTACAGGATTGCTGTTCTGCAGTTTCTTCATAGTAGATTAATCTCTTGGAGAATGTTGTGTTCTCTGGCCTCTATGTAATAAGTCACCATTACCAAATCGTTTTATGTATTTTCTCTGTACATCCCAAGGCCATGCAGTATTACGTGCTTATCCCAATGAGGCCCTATAGACCTTATTTGCATTTCCTCCCATGCTGTATAGGTGTAGTAACTCCTGAAGTGCCTTGTTGCAGCATTTGCTAGATACGGTATTGTGTGTGACAATGCTGCATCACTTTACCATGGGAAAAGGGTTCCTTGGATTTCATTAATGGAAGCCCCGTAACTTGCTTTAAGAACCATCGTCGTGTAGTAGAAGGATATTGATCTCGGCTTCGGCCAGTGACCTGGTACAACATTATGTATTGCACTCGTGCCTGTTAATTGCCTGATCTACATGGACTTGCTCATTTTCACCTAAATTTTTTTATTATCTTGTCATACTTTTGTGAAAATAAATACAGGATGCCTAGTTGTGTGCAGAAGTCACGCCGCTAATTTACCACTTTTTTGCATTTTTTTTTTTTCCTTTCTTCAAAACGTTATAACTCAAGCCTTTGATGTGACCGATTTGCAGAAGTCATGTTTATTTATTGCAAGTTATGTAACTAAATATTTGAGAAAAAAAAAATATGTCTGCGTAATTCATTTGTTGTATTCTAACAGTGTGCTCGATATCACCACATTCAGCAATCCGCACACTGAATTACACCGATCAAATGCTAGAAAATCAACCATCTAACACAACCCTGATGTCCACACTGAACAAAAATACAAACAACACTTGTTTTGGCTTCTGCATGTCTATCCTGAGGCCAGCAAAGTATAGGACAGCTCAGAAATGCTGTGCCAGGTCAGGAGTGCTGTAGCCACGTTGCCTTTTTGTTTCCCTGCACAATGTGGTTCAGATTTCTTTTTTTCTTCCCTAAAATCTGCAGCAAATCTGCAATAAAAAAACCCCACTTGGCACAGCACTTCAGAACTCTCCTAGAGTATGCCTGCTTCAGGATAGACATGCAGATTCTCAATCTGCTTCCAAAAAAGCATCAAACAAAATGGTGGGGAAGGATTCTCTGCTGCGTGATGCTGGCTGTGTAACCTGACCTACAGTGCATTGTGAAAGGATTTGCCCCCTTGAACCTTTCAACCTTTTGCCACATTTCAGGCTTCAAACATAAAGATATAAATTCTAATTTTTTTGGAAGAATCAACATTAAGTGGGACACAATCGGAAAGTGGAACAAATTTATTGGATACTTTAAACTTTAAAAAAAAAACTGAAAAGTGGGGCGTGCAATATTATTCGGCCTTTTTACTTTCAGAGCAGCAAACTCACTCTAGAAGTTCAGTGAATGATCCAATGTTGTCCTAAATGACTGGTAATGATAAATAGAATCCACCTGTGTGTAATCAAGTTTCTGTATATAAGCACATGCCCTGTGATAGTCTCAAGGGCCCGTTACACGGGGCAACATCGCTGGCAACTATGGCGGAGTGGCCACTTTGCAGCGACATCGCCTGAGGGTTGCCCTGTATAACAGGGTGATTTCAACGGCGATAGTTGCTTCAGCAACATCGCGTGGTTTCCCAACAAGTTGTGAAACCAGGCAATGTCGCTCAGGCAATCTGCCTGCATCGCCCGGTCTGACGCAGCAACAGCGATGTTGCCGGCAACTTCCCCCATAGACCTCCGAGGTTAAGGATCGCTGCCAGGGTTGAGTTTAACCCTGGCAGTGATAGTTGCTAACAACATCGCTGAGGAGTTGCCGGCGATGTCTCCTCGTCTGGCAGCTCATCAGCGATGTTGGAGAGCTGATGTTGCTGGAGATGTTGCCCTGTGTAACGGGACCTTTAGGGTTTTGTTTCAAGTGCAGAGAGCATCATGAAGACCAAGGAACACACCAGGCAGGTCCAAGATATTGTTGTGGCGAAGTTTAAAGCCTGATTTTGATACAAAAAGATATCCCACATTTTAAACTGCTCAAGGAGCACTGTGCAATCAATCATATTGAAATGAAAGGAGTATCGGACCACTGCAAATTTACGAAGACCCGGCCGTCCCTCTAAACTTTCATCTCGAACAAGGAGAAGACTGATCAGAGATGCAGCCAGATGCAGTGTGTATGTGTGAGTGTAGTGTGACTGACTGTATGACTGTTTGTGAGTGTGTGTATGAGTGTGAGTATAGGAGTGTGTATGACTGTGAGTGTGTGTGTGTTATTAGTGAGTGTGTATGATTGAGTGTGGGTGTGTATGAGATATGTGTGTGAGAGCGACTGTGAGTGCATGAGTATGTCTGAGTTGAGTGTGTATGAGTTTTGTGTTGTGTGTATGTGTCTGTATGAGAGTGTTTGCGACTATAAGAGTGTATGAGTGTCTTTGGTGTGTGGGTGTGTGTACGAGTGTAAATGTGTTGTTTTGTTTTGTATGAGTGTGTTTATATGAGTGTGTATATGTGTGTAAATGTGTGTGTCTGCTGCGTGTGTATATGTGTGAGTGTGTACGAGTGTAAATGTGTTTCGTATGTGTGTATATTAGTTTATGGATGTGTTTAGTTTGTGGATGTGTGTGGTATGAGTGCATGTGTAATGTGAATGTGTATCTGAGTGTGTTGTAGTGTGAGTATGTGTGCGGAGAATGATGCATGTATAAGTTGTGTAGAGTGTGTGTGCATATGTGAGTGTGTCTCGTTGTGTAGAGTATTGTATGAGTGTGCATTGTAAGTAGTGTGAGGGTGTGTGTTTGTGAGTGTGCATTGTGTGTGTGTATGAGTGTGAGTGCATGTGTAAATGTGTATGAGTGTATGTGAGAGTGAATGTGTATAAGTGAGTGTGCATATGTGAGTGTGTATAAGGCTAGGGTCACACATCCGTTTTTTTTGTTTTTTTTTAAAACCTGATCCGGTTTTGAGCTTTTAATAAGCTCAAACCGGATCAGGAAACGATCCTCATAGGAGCCTATGATAAAAACCGGATTGCTTCACAAGCAATCCAGTTTCCTCTCCGGCTCTGCAGCCTGCGTGAAAAAATGCAGGCTGCAGTTTTCGGAGCGGTTGTAACATCCGCAATGCGGGAACCAGATTGCTCAAGATGTGTAATCCTGAGCAATGCGGTTCTCCGCAATATACTTTGCTTATCCCGGCTGCCGCTGGGATAAGCAAAGTGTTCTCTCTGTGTGTAAAAACTGTTACTTTTATTAATAAATGTTTCTATAATGTCTCTAGGGGGTGCCCACTCCCCCTAGTGACCTTCCACCCACTCAGGTGGGCATATAATGCTTGAATCACTTATGTACAGCAGCTGACTCCTGTCAGCTGCAGTACAGTTTTATCAATGAAAGCGCCGGCTCCTCTGAGAGCAGCGTGCATACTATAGCTATTGCTATAGTGTGTGCGCTGTCCGAGGTCCTGAAGCCTTATACAGTAAGATCTATGGGCATCGCTGCCCATAGATCTACTGTAAATGGCTTCAGAACCTCGGACAGCGCACATACTATAGCAATAGCTATAGTATGCGCGCTGCTCTCAGAGGAGCCCCAGTGCTTTCATTGATAAAACTGTACAGCAGCTGACAGGAGTCAGCTACTGTACAGAAGTGATTCAAGCATTATATGCCCACCCGAGTGGGTAGAAGGTCTCTAGGGGGAGTGGGCACCCCCTAGAGACATTATAGAAACATTTCTTAATAAAATTAACAGTTTACACAAACACAGAACAGTTTGCTCATGCGGCAGCAGGGATGAGCAAACTATCCGGTAACCGGATTGCTCAGGATTACACATCCTGAGCAATCTGGTTCTCGGATTGCTGGATGTCAGAAGCCAATTGCGTTCACCGCATCCGGATCTGGATGCGGTGAACGCAATCCTATATTTAAGTGTGACCCTAGCCTAAGTGTGTGTGTGTCTGTATGTGAGTCTGTATAAGTGTGTGTGCGTGTCTGTATGAGTGTGATTGCATGTGAGTGTGTAGGGGTGTGTGTGTATGAGTATGTGGTGACTGTGAGAATGTGTTTGAGAGTTTCTGTGTTGAGTATGTGTATGTGAGTGTGATTGCGTGTGTGTATGTGTGTGTATATGTGTGAGTGTGTGTAAGTGAGTGCATGTGTAAGTGTGAATGTGTATGTGTGTGTGTGTAGGTGTGTGTGTGTAACTGTGAGAATGTGTTTGAGTGTGTATGAGTTTGTGTGTGTCTGTATGGGAGTGTGATTGTTTGTGAATGATGAGTGACTGTGTGAGTGTGACTGTGTGTGTGTGTATCAGTGTATGAGAGTAAATGTGTGCGTTTCAGTGTGTTTGTTCTGTGGTGTTTATGTATGTGAGTGTGTATAGGAGTGTGTGTATGAGGGTGAGTGTGTTTATGTATGTGAGTGTTGTGTGTGAGAATGAGTGTAATTGCGCATGCGTGTGTGTGTGTGTCTGAGAATGTATGAGTGTCTGAGTGTGAAAGTGTGTCTCTATGTGTGTGTAAGTGCATGAGTGTGAGTTGTGTGTATGAGTGTGTATAAGAGGGTGTCTGTATGAGTGTGCGACTATATGAGTGTGTGTGTATGAGTATGTGTGATGAGAGTGTGTGAATATGAGTGTGTGTGTGTGTCTGTGAGTATGTGTGGTGACAGTGAGTGCATGTATGAGTGTGTGTGCATATGTGAGTGGGTATAAGTGTGTGAGTGAGTGTGTGTGAAAGTGTTTGTATGTGAGTCAGTATGAGTGTGAGTGCATGTGTAAGTGTGAATGTGTATAAGTGTGTGTATGAATGTGTCTATGTAAATGTGTATGTGTGATTGCGTGTGACTGTGAGGTGTGTGTTTGTGTGTAGGTGTGTCTGTATGTGAGTGAGTGTGTGTAACTGTATGAGTGTGTATGAGAGTGCAAATGTGTGTATTTGTGTGTGTGTGTGAGGCTGTGTGTGTGTATAGGAGTGTGTATGAGGGTGAGTGTTTGTGTGTGTGTGTCTGTATGCGAGTATGAGTGTGTGAGTGAGTGCATGTGTAAGTGTGTGTATGAGTGTGTGTGCATATGTGAGTGTGTATGTGAGTATGAGTGTGTGTGTGTGTGTATGGATGTGTGTGAGTGCATGTGTAAGTGTGAATGTGTATGTGAGTGTGCATATGTGTGTCTGTATGAGTGTGATTGCATGTGAGTGTGTATCAGTGTGAATGTATCTGTATGAGTGTAAATGTGTGTTTGAGTTTGTTTCTGTGTGTGTGTAAGTATGAGTGTGCATTTGTGTATGGTGTGTGATTGCATGTGTGTGTAGGTGTATATAAGAGTGTGAGTGTGTATGAGTGTGAATGTGTGTGCATGAGTGTGACTGAGAATGTGTTTCAGTGTTTGAGTGTTTTGTGAGTCTGAGAGTGTGTGTGTGTCTGTGTGAGTGTGATTGCATGTGAATGTGTGTGTGTGACTACTGTGTATGAGTGTAAATGTGTTTGTTTCAGTGTGTGTGTGTGAGAAAGTGTCTGTATGTGAGTAGTGTGCGTGTGTATGGGTGTGTGTTGTGTATGTGAGTGCATGTGTGAGTGTGTATAAGTGTGTCTGTATGAGTGTGTATGTGTGTGTAGTGTAGTGTGATGTGTAGTGTGTAACTGAGAATGTGTTTGAGTGTGTATGAGTTTGTGTGTGTGTGTATGAGGGTGTGATGTGGTAATGAGTCATTTGTGTGGGTGTGTGAGTGAGTGTGAATGTGTATAAGTGAGTGTGCATTATGTGAGCGTGCGTGTCGCGTGTCTGTATGAGTGTGATTGCATGTGTGTGTAGGTGTATATAAGAGTGTGTGTGTATGAGTGTGACTGAGAATGTGTTTCAGTGTTTGAGTGTTTTGTGAGTCTGAGAGTGTGGGGTGTCTGTGTAGTGTGATTGCATGTGAATGTGTTGGTGTGAACTGTGTGACTGTGTATGATGTAAATGTGTTTGTGTTTCAGTGTGTGTGTGTAAGAAAGTGTCTGTATTGATATGAGTGTGGTGTGTATGAGTGTATGTGAGTGCATGTGTCAATGTGTATAAGTGAGTGTGTTTGTTTCTGTATGTGAGTGTGTATAAGTGTGTCTGTATGAGTGTGTAGGTGTGTATGAGTGTGTGTGTGAATGTGTGTGAGTGTAACTGAGAATGTGTTTGAGTGTGTATGAGTTTGTGTGTGTATATGAGTGTGTGACTGTGCATATATCAGTAAGTTTGAGTGTGTTTGTGTTTCTGCGTGTGTGTGTGTGTGTGCGCGTATAAGGGTGAGTGTGTTTATTATGGGAGTGTGTGTGGCTGAGTGTGTGATTCTTTATGTATGTGAGTGTGTGTATGTGTAAATGTGTGAGGGTGATGTGTGTGTGTTTATGTATCTGAGTGTGTGATTGTGTGTGTGAAGGGGTAGACACAGACTGTAGTGGGCCCCTGTGCAAAAACGTTTTTGGGTCCCCCCCCCCCCCCCTTCATAGTGCAACAAATATGTAGATTGTAATATTTATAAATGCTGCATATTTTAGTGCAGGAAAATCTGCAGCATATCACTTCTTCCTGTGGGTTTTCCCATACTAAATGGGCTGTATATATAATATTGAGGCAATGCAGGGCTGTATTTATTATCTGGAGGCTACTGCTGGGCTGTATATATTATTTGGAGGCCAGTTGCAGCATCCAAATAATATATACAGCCCAGCACAACCTCCAATTAATATATACAGCCCAGTACAGCCTCCAAATAACATATACAGCACAGCACAGTCTCCAAATAACACTTACAGCCCAGCATAGCTTCCAGGTTATATATACAGTCCAGAATAGTTTTCAGGTTATATATACAGCCCAGCATAGCTTCCAAGTAATATACTGCCTAGCATAGCCTCCAGGTAATATGTAAAGCTGAACTTCTCCCCCATGAGCCCCCTCTATTCATGATGCAGCTGGGCATCTCCCCCATGAGCCCCCTCCATTCATGATGCAGCTGAGCATCTCCCCCATAAGCCCCCCCCATTCATGATGCAGCTGAGCTTCTCCCCGATGAGCCCCCGCCAATGTCAAATGAAATGGGGGGCTCATGTGGGAGATGCTCAGTTGCATCATGAATTGCATTCATGATGCAGCTGAGCTTCTCACCACATGAATCCCCCAATTATGGTGGGAGCTTGAGCTTCTCCCTGGCCCATGAGTTCCCCCCCACATCATGCTGGTTGTGTTGCCTCCTCCACTCCACAGCCCCACTCTGGCGCTCTTACCTGGAGCAGTCCAGGAGGATCCCTCTATCACAGCAGTGCAGCACTGTCACTTCCGGGTCAGGGAGAGCTGCTCCAGCCTCCACGGACACAGAACCCAGAAGTGACAGTGCGACAACTGCAGCATCTCAGTACTCAATGGATACTGGGATACTGCCGCTGCTAACGCACCTCCCGGCAGGGGCTGGCTGGCAAATTTTAGCCTGCGAGACAAGCACACAGCAGAGGCCCATGAGCAGTGGCTCATCCTTAAAAGGGTTGTCCAATCTTAATCTATACGTCTACAGTCACTATATGTGACTACAGACTTGTGAATCCTCACATCATATGCACTGTGCTCTGTGAGGACTCTCAGGGGTCGGGAACAGGCAGTCTTGTGACTGTAAGCATACCATATGTATATTCCCAGCCACATTCCGATTAGCCTGTTTCTGGCCTTGCTCAATAAAGTTGCATTAAGAGAAGCCGAGCAAGTCTAGTCTGCATGTGACCACATGTATGCAAACCACACACTTGCAGTCACACACCCGCTGAATCATCACAGCACTGCAAGCAATGTGAGGATTCACGAGTCTGCAGTCACATAGAATGATGCAGAGTAACTGCACACTTGTGGGTTACAACTGGACAACCCCTTTAACATGTTTACCTCCGGCTGCTACATAGGCTATATTCACACTACCGTATTGTCAATCTTAGGGTACCATTACACGTCGCAACATTGCATGCAATTTCACTTGCAATTTGTTGGCTGCAGTGAAATCATGGGCACATTGTTCCATTTGTACATGGCAACAAAATAGAACAATGTGTCCATGATTTCACTGCAACCAGCAAATTGGCAGTGAAATTGCATGCAATGTTGCGACGTGTAAAGGTACCCTTAGTGCTGCCTTTGGAAAAAACTGATAGGACAACCTGATCTGAAGAAAAGCTCAGACTCTGGCAATAACTCATACAGAGCAATCACTGACCTGACAATATAGACTCCTGTGAGGACTTATCAGGGGGTGATCAGTATTCTTCCCCAACCCTATGATCACTTCATACTTAGTACTAGGAGTAATATATGACGTTACTTCAGCAGACACAGCCAACATTGTGCAGTGTGACTGTGTCTGTATCAGTGTGATGTAGGCGTGTAATGAGGTGAACAATTCAGACTGCCGCATTGAGATGGACATAGAATTAGACTTTGTTTCCGCACTTGTCCACCAGGGGGCATTAGTGGACTGTACAATCACAGAGGGTGGAAATCCCCCACCATCTCTTTTGTTTACCCAGGAAGAGAAACAGGGCTGTGCAAACTCAGATTTCAGCAAGGACAGACCTGTGTGTGGTGTCTCCCGACATAGGGCTCTTTTGCAGCCGGATTCTTGGGAAGAAATACCCCGTGAAAATCGTTGCTGCAACCCCCGGTCTGCAGGACCTTGTCTTACCAAGGGTCCAACTCAAATTCAGGACATTGCCTCCGGAATACAGGACATTGCCACCGGATTACATGTGCAGGGGCTGTGACCGACATAAGGGAGCCATCTGTGCTACTGTGATCTCCCTTCTCCTGATCTGTGTGCCCCGGGACAGAGAGAGAGACTAACAAAAATCTGTTACCTGCGGAAGAAGACCGAAGAGGAGGACTGAGGAGTTTTCCCCCCTTCAGCGCTGCACCGGGACCCGTCATCGTGAGACCCCAGGCCTGCCACGTGGGAGCGACATCTTCTTCTGGGATAGACTGGTACGTGATTTGAGGGAAAGTTAGGGAAAGATATCTCCATTTTGTTTGTTTTCTTTTTCTTCTTCTTGCTGCGCACCCGGTTAAAGTGAAGATCCAGAGACTCCACCATATACATGTGTGCAGCTAGATCAGTTGACTGTGTAAAGCGGCCGTCACACGCACAGATATCTTGCCCGATATCGTTTAAGCGATCTCCTTTTTGATCGCTTAAGCGATATCGGGCAAGAAATCGTTGCATGTAATCAAGCGATTTACGATGTGAAATCGCTTGATCGTGACATCGCTGATCTGAGCTCCGGTTCTCAGATCTAGCGATGAACGATGTCACGATCTGCTTCATCGTGGTGTATAACACCACGATGAACGATCTCCCAGCAGCAGAGCCTATGCTGGGAGATGGTAACTATGGTACACGTCGGGTAACTAAGCGACGCGCGGCGCCTAGTTACCCGATGTGTACCATAGTTACCAGCGAGATCGCGGATCCACATCGCTGGTAAGTCTGTCTGTGTGACATCTCACCAGCGATGTGAGCGATATTGTAAGCGATTGCGCGTGCACGTGATCGCTTACAATATCGCAAGAGATATCTGTGCGTGTGACGGCCGCCTTATAGAGATGTTTTACAGTAAAGAAATGTTACTACCGGTTAAATCTGAGTATGGAGATTCTGTTGAAGCCAGACATAACACACACACCCGCGGCCTTACCACCGGTCGCTACATCTGGCGTAGTCGGCAGGATGTGTGAATCTCCTCCCGGTAGTAACTTATAACCGGACAGCCCCCCCCCCGGCATCTATTGTCAATCAGGTGAGGAAGTTTAACGGACGGAACTATCCTGTAACTGAATGGACCGAACAACTTAAGATAGTGGGGAAGATGTATAACATTGATCCTAAGACCTTAGCAGAAATGGCCATGCTAACATTAGAGGGGGAGGCGTGGACGACAGTCAGGCTGGAGACGGTTAGGGGCCGGCGTACGTTGGATGACTTGGTGCGGGTGCTGGAGAACACCTATGGGCCGACCACATATGCGGGAACATTACGGTATATGTTCTTCCGGCGTACTCAACTCGAGTCGGAGGACATCCCTCAATATGCCAACGCCCTCCAAGTACTGCTTGAACAAGCCTGCAGAAAAGGAGAACAGATAGCTAGTACGGGAGCCCGTGACCTGGTGTTGAGAGATCAATTCGTGACTGGATTAAGAGACCCATACCTTAACCGCTCACTGCAAGATCTACTCCGGATAAATCCGGCCCTTAAGTTCGCTGAAGTTAAGCAAGAAGCGATAGAACGTTTGAGAGGACCTGTCATGGAGGTCCAGACTTATACCGCGGCTTGCAGGTCCATAACTGGTGTCAGAACCCCGAACAGTGACACGGAAGAACTGAAGCAGATGGTGGCAGAATTGCAGAAACAGGTGTTGCAGCTCACCCTGGACCAACAGGCGGACAGGCAAGCGAGACAACAACCCGGCCGGACGATGGGAAGATGCTGGACATGCGGTGATCCCCGCCACAGAGCAAACCGTTGCCCCCAGAACGTTCAAGTTCATCCACGGGCCGATATACCGGAACCAGCAAGTCATGCCCCACAACAGCGGCCACCTTTAAACTAGACGCCCCTGCCAAAGAGGCTCACTCGGCAGGGGAGGCCAAAGAGAGGGGTGTAGGAAAACAGAGCCAGCCACGGAACAAACTTGCATCAAACAGCCCTACCCTGGAAGTATTATTGGAAGGGACCGCCGTGCAAGGATTAATGGATACTGGGTCTCAGGTATCCACCATCTCCGAGCAGTTTTACGAAGAGTATCTGAAGCCGCGGGTTGCCTATGACCCTGATACTACTATCAAGATCAAAGCAGCCAATAATCTACCCATTCCGGTGACGGGAGTTGCCTGGATGAACACCGAAGTGTGTGGGCAAGATCTCGGGAAGAGAGGGATAATCGTGGTCAGGGAAGGCTGTGGATCAGAAACGCCCATGATTATTGGGATGAACATCTTGAAAGACCTGAATCTTGTGTTGGTTACCAAGAGGGGGCCCAAGTACAGGCAAGAAGTGACCACACATAGGGCCACCCGCCGAGCCTTCCAACAAGTGGTCCGGACCTGCAATCTCCAGCGAATGACAGAAGAACAACTGCCGCTGGCCACGATCACCGTACCCCGCCATACTAGGATAACTTTACCTGCTGAGAAGGAGACCGTTATCTCGCTACCCCTTAGCACCATAAGACAGCTCGAAGGCGTGGAGGTGCTGATTGAGCCGCGCACCCCGAAGGAAGGGAAGCTGAACACCCTAGTTGCTTGAACGCTAGCCGTTGTGAGAAAGGGGAGGATTTCTGTCAGGCTGGGTAACATGGCTAACGTGAGCGTCGACCTAGAGGCTGGGACACAACTCGCCCGAGTTTACGCCCTAACCGAAGAGGTGAACCCTATGAACCCCCTCCGGTTTGCACCGTCTACAGAGGGAGATTGGACAGTGACGGTCTCTGCCATGGCCGCTGTCGCGGGTGACGTCAACGCGGGGCGAGAACTACGAGAAAAGTGCCAGTTGGACATATCCCAATACTCCAACCAAGAAGTGTCCCAGGTAGAAGAGTTACTTCAAGAGCACCAGGCGTCCTTTGCCCGGCATGACACCGACTTTGGATGCACCCCCAGTATCAAGCACGAAATCCCCACAGGTGATACCGCTCCTATCCGTGAAAGGTACCGCCAAATACCTCCCCAACAATACCAAGAAGTGAAAAATCTCCTGAATTCCATGTTACACGCTGGAGTGGTACGAGAAAGCCAGAGCCCCTGGGCTGCACCAGTGGTGATAGTCAAGAAGAAAGACGGGTCCCTGAGGTTCTGCGTGGACTACCGCCGTTTGAATGCTTGCACCATCCGGGACTCATACCCTTTACCAAGGATCGAAGAATCCCTGACAGCCCTGAAGAAAGCTAAATATTTTTCGTCATTGGACCTGGCCAGCGGCTATTGGCAGGTACCCATGCACGAGAAAGATAGAGAAAAGACTGCTTTCATCCTACCCATGGGCCTGTACGAGTTCAACCGGATGCCCTTTGGCCTGAACAACGCGCCGGGGACCTTCCAGCGACTGATGGAGCGCTGCCTGGGGGACTTCAACTTCGACTTCACCCTCATTTACCTGGACGACATCGTAGTCTATTCGGCCACATTTGAAGAACACCTGCAACAGCTGGGCCGTGTGTTTCATAGGCTGAGAGAACATGGCCTGAAGTTGAAACCCAGCAAGTGCCGTCTTCTGCAGCCCGAGATCAATAACCTGGGTCACCGGATCTCGGCCAAAGGTGTACAGCCGTCTTCGGAGAAAATAGCCACCGTGCGGGACTGGCCACAGCCTACGAACGTCAGAGAGGTCAGGGCCTTCCTGGGGTTAGCCGGTTACTACCGCCGGTTTGTAAGAAACTTCGCCCGGCTTGCTGCACCTTTGCACGAACTGCTTCGAGGGACCACCAACGGCCCCAGAGGACGACCCATCAGCTGGGGACCCAGCCAGGAAGAATCCTTCCAAGCCCTAAAGGGTGCCTTGACTTCACCTCCCATCCTTGCATATGCAGACTACAATCTCCCTTTCCAACTACATACCGATGCCAGCCTACAAGGTCTAGGGGCAGTACTTTCACAAGTACAAGAAGGCAAGGAGCGTGTCATAGCCTATGCCAGTCGATCCCTACACGAGGGCGAGAAGAACCCCACCAATTATAGCTCGTTCCGGCTGGAGCTGTTGGCCCTAACGTGGGCTATGGCGGAGAAATTTGCAGAATACCTCACAGGGACGGAAGTACTGGTCCTGACCGACAACAACCCGTTGGCCCACTTAGAAAATGCGAAGCTCGGAATCATGGAGCAGCGTTGGATGGCTCGACTCTCTAAGTTCAACTACAAGATCAAATACAGGGCAGGGGCTGAGAATCAAAATGCGGACAGCCTGTCTAGAGTGTCATACCTCTTACTCACCAGAGACCGGGATGAAGAACTAGAAGGAGACGAGACGCCCGACTTTGCAAGGCTTGCCCAACAGATGATGGATTACCTCCAGTTCGTTGTGGGCGAAGTTGGAACTCCAGTGGGGGTCACACCGTGTCCCCAAGAGTGGTGCAGGCTCCAGGACCAGAACCCTGAATGGGCCCTACTCAAGCAATGGGTGAAGCAACAGCAGAAGCCCTCCTCCGAAGCACGGTCACGACTGTCTACCGGAACCTTGACCCTGCTCAGCCAGTGGGACCGGCTGGTTCTGAGAGAAGAAGTACTATACCGGAAGGTTCTCTTGTCTCACATGCTGGAGGAATGCACACAAGTTGTAGTACCTGCTCAGTAAGCCCGGGGGATGGTGGCCGAAGCCCACAAAAGGAATGGACACTTCGGAGTAGATAAGACCTTTCGGTGGATTCAACAATCTATCTATTGTCCGGGGCTCCGCAAGCTGGTCGAAGACGTCTGCAGAACCTGTCGCACCTGTGAACTGCACAAGTCCACTGAACAGCGTGCACCTGTCCAGACGATTAAAACCTCCAGGCCTCTTGAGCTGTTGATGGTGGACTATCTGCTGATCGGGACGGCGAGCAGTGGCTATCAATACTGCCTAGTCATGGTGGACCACTTCACAAAATTCGCCGTCGTTGTTGCTACCAAAGACCAGACGGCCGAATCGGCTGCACAGGCCATCTGTCGACAGTTCATCCACGTCTATGGGTGTCCGGAGAGGTTACACTCCGACCAGGGGGCTTGTTTCGAAGGCAGAGTCATCGAGGAGCTGCATCGGATGTATGGGATCCAGAAGTCAAGGACCACTCCTTACCATCCACAAGGGAACGGTGCATGTGAACGCTTTAACCGGACCCTACTCCAGCTGATCTGCACCTTGGCCGAAGATAAGAAAGATCGATGGCCCCAATTCCTTCCAGATCTAGTATGGGCCTACAACAACCAGGTCCACTCCGTGACTGGCTACACCCCACACACTCTTCTCTTTGGCCGCCCAGGAAAAGGGGTCCATGACCTGAACCTATTCCGCCCAGAAGAAGATGTCTGCCATAACTACCCCTCCTGGCTAAATGCTCACCGACAGAAGATGGAGACTGTACACCGGCTGGTGAGGCAACAAATCCGGGGCCAGAGACATGCTGACCCACTCCCCGTGCAAGAGAAACCCTTAAAGGTGGGACAGCTAGTCTTGCTCCGTATTAAGAAGCCTCAAGGGAAACTTCGAGCCAAGTGGGAGACTGAAGTCTACCGGGTAATCGAACGCCCTTACCAGGGGCGGACCCAGACTGTAGTGGGCCCCGGTGCAAGAAATTTTTTGGGGGCCCCCCCGCCCCTCATAGTGGCAACAAAGTAATGTAAACATATAGATTGTAATATTTATTTACAACGCAACGCAACCCTCAAAGAGCCCTGCATAAAGTATAAAGGCTTCCTCACACCCCTCCAAATATTATCATGCCCCCACAGAGTCCTCCAGATATATTAAAATGGCTTCCATATTATATAATTGGCTATATATATTTTAATACATCATCCATAGTCCTCCATATATTATAATGCATTCCACGACCCTCCATATATTATAATACACCCGCATAGCCCTCCATATAGTATAAGGCAGTCCCATAGTCCTCCATATAGTATAATGGGCCCTCATATTCCTCCATATAGTATATTGCACCCCATACTCCTCCTATGTTATATTGCACATTACATAGTCTCCCATCACTGTATTCACGGGTTAAAAAAAAAAAAAGTAAATACTCACCTCTCTTTTTGCTGCTCTGCACGTATCAGCACAGTGGCACTCAGTGATGACATCATCGTGCCCCACCATGCTGAGCTGCAAAAAGCAGACAGCTCAGCCAGGACTCGAGTGAAGAATACTGCCGGCAGAGGCAGCCGGGACTATAGGAACGGGAGCGGCATCCACGGGGAACTACCACTGGCGCACACACACCTTGTACGCACGTGGCTCCGCTCCAAATGCCTTGTAGACACGCGGCTCCGCTCCACATGCCCTGTGCACACGCCTCCGCTCCGTACACATGCGGCTCCTCTACAGGACGCCCCAGCATATGCGGCTCCACTCCATCCACCTTATGCACACGCGGCTTTACTCCATATGTCCCGCACATGTGGCCCTGCCTCATACTCACGCGGCTCTGCACAAACGTGGCTCCGCTCCGTACACCTCGTACATACTCGGCTCTGCTCCATACACCTCATACACTCGGCTCAGCTCCGTACACCTCGTACACATGCGGCTCAGCTCCGTACACCTCGTACACACTCGGCTCTGCTCCGTACACCTCGTACACACTCGGCTCGGCTCCGTACACCTCGTACACACTCGGCTCGGCTCCGTACACCTCGTACACACTCGGCTCTGCTCCGTACACCTCATACACTCGGCTCTGCTCCGTACACCTCATACACTCGGCTCCGCTCCGTACACCTCGCACACACTCGGCTCTGCTCCGTACACCTCATACACTCAGCTCCGCTCCGTACACCTCGTACACACTCGGCTCCGCTCCGTACACCTCGTACACACTCGGCTCCGCTCCGTACACACTCGGCTCTGCTCCGTACACCTCGTACACACTCGGCTCTGCTCCGTACACCTCGTACACACTCGGCTCCGCTACGTACACACTCGGCTCCGCTACGTACACACTCGGCTCTGTTCCGTACACAACGTACACACTCGGCTCCGCTCCGTACACACTCGGCTCTGCTCCGTACACCTCGTACACACTCGGCTCCGCTCCGTACACACTCGGCTCCGCTCCGTACACACTCGGCTCTGCTCCATACACCTCGTACACACTCGGCTCTGCTCCGTACACCTCGTACACACTCGGCTCCGCTACGTACACACTCGGCTCCGCTACGTACACCCTCGGCTCCGCTACGTACACCTCGTACACACTCGGCTTTACTCCGTACGCCTCGTACACACTCGGCTCCGCTACGTACACACTCGGCTCTGCTCCGTACATCTTGTACACACTCGGCTCCGCTCTGTACACCACGTATACACTCTGAACTCCGCTCCATACACCTCATACACACTCGGCTCTGCTACATCCACACTGTAAATCCCTCCTGACATAAACTTCATCTCATCCAGCACCATGACAACCAGCACAGCAGAGTCCTGCATACACTGAGGAGCTGATCATGTGACCACTGACTCCTCCCCTCAATGTGACATCATCACAGGTCCTGTAAAAGCATAAAAGCAGTGTACAGAGCAGCAAACCCCCCCCCTGTGTCTGTCCTCAGCCTGTGCCCTGTCTTTGGTCCCTTTCCTTGTACCTGGGTCCTTGTGCAGAGCTGTGTCCCCTCATCTGCTGCTGCTGCTGATGCTGAACATGTGGCCCTGCTTCATACTCACGCGGCTCTGCACACACGTGGCTCGTCTCGTACACCTCGTACATACTCGCTCTGCTCCATACACCTCATCCACGGGCTCAGTCCCGTACACCTTGTACACACTCGGCCGCTCCGTAACCTCGCACACACTCGGCTCTGCTCCGTACACCTCATACACTCAGCCGCTCCCTAACCTCGTACACACTCGGCTCCCGCTCCGTACACCTCGTACACACTCGGCTCCACTCCGTACACACTCGGCTCTGCCTCGTACACCCTGACAATCCGGCTCTGCTCCGTAACACCTCGTACACACCGGCTCCGCTACTGTACCAACTCGGCCTCCGCTACGTACACACTCGGCTCGTTCCGTACACAACGTAACACTGGCTCCGCTCCGTACACACATCGCTCATGCTCCGTACACCTCGTACACACTCGGCTCCGCTCCGACACACTCGGCTCCGTATACATCGGCTCCGCTCCGTACACACTCGGCTCTGCTCCGTACACACTCGGCTCTGCTCCGTACCACTCGGCTCCAGCTCCGTACACCTCGTACACACTCCTTCTGTCCGTACACCTTTACACACTCGCTCCGCTACGTACACACTACGTCCGCTACGTACACCTCGGCTCTGTTCCGTACACCTCGTACACACTCGGCTTTACTCCGTACACCTCGTACACACTCGGCTCCGCTCGTAACACTCGGACTTGCTCCGATACAAATTTGTACACACCGCGCTTCCGCTCCGTACACCACGTTACACTTGAACTCCGTCCATACACTCATACACACCTCCTCTGTACATCCACACTGTAAATCCCTCCTGACATAAACTTCATCTCATCAGCACCATGACACACAGCACATCAGCCGGTCCTTGCATACATGAGGAGCTGATCATGTGACCATGACTCCTCCCTCAATGTGACATCATCACAGGTCCTGTAAAAGCATAAAAGCAGTGTCAGAGCAGGCATACCCCCCCCCTGGGTCTGTCTCAGCCTGTGCCCTGTCTTTGTCCTTTACTTGTACCTGGGTCCTTTTGCAATGCTGTTCCCTCATCTGCTGCCGCTGCTGGGTGCTGAACAGCCATCAGCCATGGAGAGAATTTCAAAAGAGCCCCCGGCATTCCCAGATTGGTTGAGTGGGAGTCCTCCCCACACTGCAGGAGAGGTCACATGACATCTTCTCTCTGCACTTGTGATTGGGGCTCTGTCCTCGCTCCTGAGCTGCTGTGAGGGGGCGTGGCCGGCAGCTAGAAGAGGCGTGGCCGGCAGCATGTCGGCTTATTCTCCGTGCCTTGAGGGGGGGCCCCCTAACCTGTCGGGGCCCTGGTGCCGCTGCACCAGCGGCACCACGGTAGGTCCGCCCCTGGCCCTTACCCCAATGGACATGTATACCGAGTGCGGGGTGAAGACAGCCGCAGCACCCGCACTGTGCACCGAAATATGTTGCGCCCCTGCCGCTCCCGGCCTGACTCCCCTCCCACAGTACCCGGAGGGGGTGACGCTGCTGACATGACTGACGTCACGGACATTTCTCAACATAGAGATCACATCGACTCTGAGACCGGTGACCCACCTACACAGACCAGTCCCTCTCCCGGAGTACTGACTGGAGTGGAGCGTAAAGACAGTGACGAGGAGGGGAACAACCGACCCTTGCGACGCACTGACGCCACCACTGCTGGGATCCCGCCTGGACGGTCTTACAGGGACCAGTATGTATGGCCCACCTCTCAACCAACCTCTGCGACATCTACAGCCATCACTGCCTTGGAGCCGGCGGTTGTTGACAGGGACTGCCAACCTTTAAGTGGGGGGGTATGTAATGAGGTGAACAATTCAGACTGCCGCATTGAGATGGACATAGAATTAGACTTTGTTTCCGCACTTGTCCACCAGGGGGCATTAGTGGACTGTACAATCACAGAGGGTGGAAATCCCCCACCATCTCTTTTGTTTACCCAGGAAGAGAAACAGGGCTGTGCAAACTCAGATTTCAGCAAGGACAGACCTGTGTGTGGTGTCTCCCGACATAGGGCTCTTTTGCAGCCGGAATTCTTGGGAAGAAATACCCCGTGAAAATCGTTGCTGCAACCCCCGGTCTGCAGGACCTTGTCTTACCGAGGGTCCAACTCAAATTCAGGACATTGCCTCCGGAATTCAGGACATTGCAACCGGATTACATGTCTAGGGGCTGTGACCGACCTAAGGGAGCCATCTGTGCTACTGTGATCTCCCTTCTCCTGATCTGTGTGCCCCGGGACTGAGAGAGAGACTAACAAAAATCTGTTACCTGCAGAAGAAGACCGAAGAGGAGGACTGAGGAGTTTTCCCCCCTTCAGCGCTGCACCGGGACCCGTCATCGTGAGACCCCAGGCCTGCCACGTGGGAGCGACATCTTCTTCTGGGATAGACTGGTACGTGATTTGAGGGAAAGTTAGGGAAAGATATCTCCATTTTGTTTGTTTTCTTCTTCTTGCTGCGCACCCGGTTAAAGTGAAGATCCAGAGACTCCACCATATACATGTGTGCAGCTAGATCAGTTGACTGTGTTATAGAGATGTTTTACAGTAAAGAAATGTTACTACCGGTTAAATCTGAGTATGGAGATTCTGTTGAAGCCAGACATACACACACACACCCGCGGCCTTACCACCGGTCGCTACAGGCGGGCCAGCATCTCACTCAGGGGTGCACAACATTTTTCAAGCCAAGAAACAGATTCATGCAGAATCAATCCCAAGGAACACTTACACAAATAAATCAACACAACCACCACAATTAATACATCACCACAACCAAATTTTGAGCATTTGAGGAGGAGTTGGAGAATTTCTTATCCAAAAAGTCAGTGTTAACACACCATAACTTACACTGAGTTTTTGGAGCTGAAAAATACATTGAGGATTTTTCAGTTTTAACATAAGCACAAGGTACATTATGGTTTCCTACATATGTACAAGATCGGAACCACCGTTAGTAGATGAATCCAGTGACAGAACCACCATCAGTAGAGGAATGCAGAACCAGAACCACCTCAGTAGATGAATGCAGGGTCAGAACAACCCTCAGTAGATGAATACAGAGCCAAAACAACCATCAGTAGATGAATGCACAGCCAGAACCACCATCAGTAGATGAATGCAGGGCCAGAACCATTAATGCATGAATACAGTGACAAGCTTACTACAGTCATCAATTTCAGAGTCAGATCAGCCCCATGATATACTTACATCATATGAACCTATACCTCCCAGCACGTCTTTAAAAATGGTAAGGAGTGATGGGAGTTGTTGTTGCCAGTCGTCATCATCATACTGCGGACCATACAGGAACCACAGTACAGATGAGACGCAGGCAGGATCACAAACATTTACATCTTTTTACTGTAGGTGACATCTTTTCTGATTGGAGTTGTTCCTATTCCTTTTCTTCCGTTGTAGCACAGGCGCCATGATGAGATTTGACATCCACAGCTCGTCTCTGCACACTTCCCTCTTCTCCATTTTCAGCAGCATATTCGATGCCCTTTAAAATAAAAGTATCACTATAGTGCTCCAGAAACATTCATATCCACACACACACACAGCACCACTGTATAACACACGCACACAGCGCCACTGTAGAACACAGCACCACTGTATAGCGCACACACCAACCGGCATACATATCCCCACTTTATAATACACACCCCGCGCCACTGTATAACACACACACACACACACACAGTGCCACTGCATAACACGCACAGCACTACTGTATAACACACGCACACAGCACCACTGTATAATACACACACACAGTGCCACTGTATAACACAAACAGCTCCACTGCATAACACACACATCACCACTGTATAACACACACACACAAAGCCACTGCTGTGCCTCTCCCCCCTCCTGGCGCTGTGCCTCACTCCCCCTCCTGGCGCTGTGCCTCACTCCCCCTCCTGGTGCTGTGCCTCACTCCCCCCGGGGCTGTGCCTCTCTTCCCTGGGTGCTGAGCCTCTTCCCCCCCCCCCAGGCGCTGTGTCTCCCCTCCTCTCTCCCTCAGAAGGGGGGCCTGTGTCTCCTCTCCCCACCCGTCTCCTTTCCTCCTCGGGGGGGGGGCATGTCTCCTCTCCCTTTCACGGGGGCCCCGGTGTCTCATCTACCCCTCTCCCTCACAGCTGGGTCCCCTGTATCTCCCCTCCCTTACAGGGGAGGGGGCCCTGTGTTTCCTCTCCCCTCTCTTCCTCACATGGGAGGGGGCCCTGTGTCTCTTCTCCACCCCCCCCCTTTCCCCCGGCACTGTGTCTCACCTCCCCCAGTTCAGTGTTGTGTTGTTGAGTGCACAGTGCAGCCTTTCTCCCTCCAGTCCGACTGCTTCAGCAGGCCAGGAGGAGATAGTGAAAGTGAAACTGTTAGCTCAGGCTAATACTAGAAGCAGTCGGATAGGAGGGAGAAAGAAGGTTGCACTGTCTGAACAACACTGACACACACGCACTCACACTCACTGCTCGGGACTCACCACACTCGCGGCTGCAGCGTCCCTCCTTCTCCGGCTCTGAGTCAGCAGTCCAGCAGTGTGTGAGGAGGTGGCAGCGTGACGATGACCTCATCACACACTGCTGCATGTCGGGTTACCGTCCCCTAGGAAGACGCAGGGTGATCTTCAGGGGGCCCCGGGGTGTGCGGAGAGGCAGTTCCCCCCCATACCCCCAGTCAGGGCCCCGAACTGCCGCCACTGTGCTTGCGACAGCTCCACATGGCTAATTTGCATAGCATGCAAATTAGCCATGTGGACAGCTAGCTGGACCTTGGGGGGCCTCCTACCACATGGGGTCCAGGTTCATTGCATTGGCTACACATGTAGGTAGATCCGCCCCTGTATGTGTGTGTATGTCCCTGCTGCATCATGTGACCCACTGCGTGTGTATGTATGTGCATGACCCGCCATGTGTATTTGTGTGTATATATGTGTGAATATATAATGTATGCTTCTATGTGTATATGTGTACAACCCCGCCATGTCACGTGACCTGCCGCATGTATTTATATGTGCGTGTATACATGTGTGTGCATATACGTATATGTCTGTGTATGTGCCTGCTGCGTCACATGACCCACTGCATGTATGTATGTTGTGTGTATATATATGCATGTGTATGACGTGACCTGTCAGGGTGTGTGTGTATGTGTGTGTATATATGTATGACGTGACCTGCCACATGTGTATATGTAAGTATGTGTGTATCTACATGTGTATATATGTGTAACATGACCCGACACATGTATATTATATTTGTGACGTGACTCGCCACGTGTATGTGTGTATATATGTGTATGACGTTACCCACCCATGTGTATACATAAATGTGCATATGTATGTTGTATATGTGTAACGTAACGCGCTGTGTGTGTGTTTGTGTACATATATGTGTGTGTGAGTATATGTGTATGATGTGACACGGCGGGTCACGTCATACACACAGATATATTTACACACACATGTACATACACGTGATGAGACACATCATCACACAATACATACTGTGGTGATGTGTCCGGCATGTAACTGGCTGTTAGGTTGAGTAGGGTCCCGGGGATAAGCGTTCATGATACAATGTAGGTTGAGACTCCCTAGGGGTAGGTTGAGGATCACTACAATAATGTGTAAAGTGTATAATGTGAAATGTACACATAGTGTAAATAATGTGTTGGAATTTCCTGTAATGTACAGATGGTAATGTTATGTTATGGGAAATGTAAATACGGTATTGTTATGTGAATGTGTCTTACTGTTCCCGGTTTATGCTGTTCTTAATGAACCGATAGACACTTGATGCACTGTAATCCTTGTAGTGTGGTGTTATTCTGCTTGCCAAGCGGGTTCCCTAGGGGCGCCTACCTCACAATATGATACACACGTGGCGAGTCACGTCATTCACATATACACACATTATATCTATACTATATCTTATCTTCTACTATATAATTGCCTAGAATTCTACTTCCTGTCACAACACAACTTCCTCCGTGGCTTTGTCCGGAGATAAATGTCCGGAGATAAATAAAAGGGGCCATTCCCAACCACTTCTTAAAGGGCGGACCCCAACCACCTCTTAAAGGGGCGGACCTCAACCACTTCTTAAAGGGGCGGACCCCACCACCTCTTAAAGAGGCGGACCCCAACCACTTCTTAAAGGGGCGGACCCCCACCACCTCTTAAAGGGGCAACCCCCACCCTTTAAAGGGGCAACCCCCACCACCTCTTAAAGGGGCGGACCCCAACGACCTCTTAAAGGGGCGGACCCCAACCACCTCTTAAAGGGGCGGACCCCCACCACCTCTTTAAAGGGGCGGACCCCAACCACTTCTTAAAGGGGCGGACCCCAACCACTTCTTAAAGGGGCGGACCCCAACCACCTCTTAAAGGGCGACCCCAACCACCTTAAAGGGCGGACCCCAACCACCTCTTAAGGCGGACCCCACACCTCTTAAAGGCGGACCCACCACCTCTTAAAGGGCGGACCAACCTCTTAAGGGGCGACCCACCACCTTAAAGGGCGAACCCCACCACCTCTAAAGGGGCACCAACCACTCTTAAAGGGGCGGACCCCAACACTCTTAAAGGGCGGACCCCACACTCTTAAAGGGCGGACCCCAACCACCCTAAAGGGGCGACCCCAACCACCTCTTAAAGGGGCGCCCCACCACCTCTTAAAGGGCGGACCCAACCACTCTTAAAGGGGCGGACCCCAACCACCTCTTAAAGGGCGGACCCCAACCACCTCTAAAGGGGCGGACCCCACCACCTTAAAGGGGCGACCCAACCACCTCCTAAAGGGGCGGACCCCAACCACTCTTAAAGGGCGGACCCCTCACCACCATCACTTAAGGGCGGACCCCAACCACCTTTAAGGGGCGACCCACCACTCTAAAGGGCGACCCAACACCTCTTAAAGGGGCGGACCCCACCACCTCTTAAAGGGGCGGACCACCTCTTAAAGGGCACCCCAACCCTTCTTAAGGGCGGACCCCACCACCTCTAAAGGGGCGGACCCCAACACTCTAAAGGGGGACCCCAACCACTCTTAAAGGGGCGACCCCATTAAGGACACTCTTAAGGGGCGGACCCAACCACCTCTAAAGGGGCGGACCCCCAACCCCCTAAAGGGGCGGACCCCAACCACCTCTTAAAGGGGGACCCCAACCTTTAAAGGGGCACCCCAACCACTCTTAAAGGGGCGACCCCAACCACTCTTAAAGGGCGGACCCCAACCACCTCTTAAAGGGGCGACCCCAACACTCTAAAGGGGCGGACCCACCTCTTAAAGGGCGGACCCCAACCACTCTTAAAGGGGACCCAACCACTTTAAAGGGGCGACCCACCCTCTAAAGGCACCAACCACTCTTAAAGGGGCGGACCCACCACTTCTTAAAGGGGCGACCCCAACCACTTCTTAAAGGGCGGACCCCACACTCTTAAAGGGGCGACCCCACCACCCTTAAAGGGCGACAACCTAACACCACCTCTTAAAGGGGGGACCCCAACCACTCTTAAAGGGCGGACCCACCACTTTAAGGGCGGACCCCAACCACTCTTAAAGGGCGACCCCAACACTCTTAAAGGGGCGGACCCACCACTCTTAAAGGGGGGACCCCAACCACTCTTAAAGGCGGACCCCAACACTCTTAAAGCGGACCCCAACCACTCTTAAAGGGCGGACCCCAACCACTCTAAAGGGGCGACCCAACACTCTTAGGGCGGACCAACCTCTTAGGGGCGGACCCCAACCACTTCTAAAGGGGGACCCCAACCACTCTAAAGGGCGACCCCAACCACCTCTTAAAGGGACCACTCTTAAAGGGGCGACCCAACCCTCTTAAAGGGGACCCCAACACCCTAAAGGGACCACACCTCTAAAGGGGACCCCAACCACCCTAAAGGGGCAACCCACACTCTAAGGGGCGGACCCCAACACTCTTAAGGGGCGGACCCCAACACTTCTTAAGGGCGGACCCCACACCTTTTAAGGGCGGACCCAACCACCTCTTAAAGGGGCGGACCCCAACCACCTCTTAAAGGGGCGACCACCTCTTAAGGGGCGACCCCAACCCCTTTAAAGGGGACCCCAACACCTCTTAAAGGCCCCCAACCACCTTAAAGGGGCACCCCCACCTCTTAAGGGGCGGACCCAACACTTCTAAGGGCGGACCCCAACCACTCTTAAAGGGGCGGACCACCTCTTAAGGGCGGACCCCAACCACTCTTAAAGGGCGACCACCTCTTAAAGGGCGGACCACCTCTTAAAGGGGGACCCAACACTTCTTAAGGGCGACCCAACCTCTTAAGGGGGGACCCCAACCACCTCTAAAGGCGGACCCCAACACCTCCTAAAGGGGGACCCTAACCCACCTCTTAAAGGGGCGGACCCCAACCACTCTTAAAGGGGCGGACCCCAACCACCTTTTTAAAGGGGCGGACCCCAACCACTTCTTAAGAGGGGCGACCCCAACCACCTCTTAAAGGGGCGGACCCCAACCACCTCTTAAAGGGGCAGACCCCAACCACCTCTTAAAGGGGCGGAACCCACCACCTCTTAAAGGGGCCACCCCAACCACTCTTAAAGGGGCGGACCCCAACCCACTCTTAAAGGGGCGGACCCCAACCCTCTTAAAGGGGCGGACCCCAACCACCTCTTAAAGGGGGACCCCAACCACCTCTTAAAGGGGCGGACCCCAAACAACACTTTTTAAAGGGGCGGACCCCAACCACTTCTTAAAGGGGCGGACCCCAACCACCTCTTAAAGGGCGGCCCCCCTCTACACCCAACCACCTCTTAAAGGGGCGGACCCCAACCACCTCTTAAAGGGGCGGACCCCAACCACACTCTTAAAGGGCGACCCCAATCACTTCTTTAAAGGGGCGGACCCCAACCACTTCTTAAGGGGCGGACCCCAACCACCTCTTAAAGGGGCGGACCCCAACCACCTCTAAAGGGGCGGACCCCAACACCTCTAAAGGGCGACAACCACTCTTAAAGGGGCGGACCCCAACCACTTCTTAAAGGGGCGGACCCCAACCACTCTTAAAGGGGCGGACCCCAACCACCTCCTAAAGGGCGACCCCAACCACCTCTTAAAGGGGCGGACCAACACCTCTTAAAGGGGCGGACCCCAACCACTTCTTAAAGGGGCGGACCCCAACACTCCCTTTAAAGGGGCGACCCCAGGACCACCTCTTAAAGGGGCGGACCCCAACCACCATCCCCTTAAAGGGGCGGACCCCAACCCTTCTTAAAGGGGCGGACCCCAACCACCTCTTAAAGGGGCAGACCCCAACACTTCTTAAAGGGGCGGACCCCAACCACTCTTAAAGGGGCGGACCCCAACCACCTTTAAAGGGGCGGACCACCTCTTAAAGGGGCGGACCCCAACCACTTCTTAAAGGGTGGACCCCAACCACCTCTTAAAGGGCGGACCCCAACCACTCTTAAAGGGGCGGACCCAACCACTCTTAAAGGGGCGGACCCCACACCACTTCTTAAAGGGGCGGACCCCAACCACTCTTAAAGGGGGCGAACCCAACCACCTCTAAAGGGGCGGACCCAACCACCTCTTAAAGGGGCGGACCCCAACCACCTCTTAAAGGGGCGGACCCCAACCACCTCTTAAAGGGCGGACCCCAACCACTTCTTAAAGGGGCGTACCCCAACCACCTCTTAAAGGGGTGGACCCCACCACCTCTTAAAGGGCGGACCCCAACCACCTCCTAAAGGGGCGACCCCCAACCACCTCTTAAAGGGGCGGACCCCAACCACTCTTAAAGGGGCGGACCCCCACCACACTTAAAGGGGCGGACCCCAACCACTTCTTAAGGGGCGACCCCAACCACCTCTTAAAGGGGTGGACCACCTCTTAAAGGGGCAGACCCCAACCGCTTCTTAAAGGGGGGACCCCAACCACCTCTTAAAGGGGCGCACCCCAACCACCTCTTAAAGGGGCAGACCCCAACCACCTCTTAAAGGGGCAGACCCCAACCACTTCTTAAAGAGGTGGACCCAACCACTTCTTAAAGGGGCGGACCCAACCACTTCTTAAAGGGGCGGACCCCAACCACGTGTTAAAGGAACAGTCACCAATAACTTCTTAAAGGGGCTGTCCATAACCATGTCTTAAAGGAGTGGACCCCAACCACTTCTTAAAGGGCCTGTCCCCAAGCACATCTTAAAGAAACAGTCCTAACCACATCTTAAAGGGGTGCTCCCCACCACATCTCAAATGGGCAGAAGCAAACAATCAGCGATATTGGCGTGGGATTTAAGCAGTCTTGCTGACTGGTCATGGCCGGCTGCGACCAATCAGTGATATTGCCGCAGGATTTAAATGATAATTTATATATTTTATCCCGAAAAACCTGTGTATTCATTGCATTATTCTTAAATCTTCATAAATAAACTACATACATATTCTAGAATACCCGATGTGTTAGAATCGGGCCACATATATATATACACACACATCGGTCTCCCTCACGCTTCCCGGTGTGACCACTACAGGCTGAAGGACCTGTGTCATGCGACGGGGTCACGTAATGGCGCAGGGTCACCTGAATCCACCGCATCACACAGGTCCTTCAGCCTGCAGTGGTAACATCAAGCGGCAGGGGACCGAGCAGCGGGGGACGTGGGGGTAAACCGAGCGGCGGGGAAGACCGGATGGACTGCTGGTGTGGCGCCCCTGCGTCCAGGAGGCCACAAAAGGGAACTGCAGCCAGGCAGGTAGGACAATAGTTGCACAACAACACCCTCACAGCCCACACAACCCACGTGCAGAAGATGGCAGCATCAAAGCCCTGAGATTGGAGACTCTAGACAAGCCAGGGGTGGTGGATTTAGAGGAGTGGGTTGGGCACACACGTAGTCAGGTGACTTGACAGTAGAAATAGTGAAGGGGGAGGAGGAAGGAGTCATTAGGCCAGAGGGTGCCGAGCAGCAAAGACCAAGAGCAGCAGCAGGCTGAGGAACACGGCACAGGCCAAAGAGACAGCAGAAGGCCGAGTTAAGCTGAGCAGGAAGAAAGACACACACATCCTGGAAGAGTGAAGGTGTAAGGAGCGCAGAATCTGTACTGAGCCAGGGTAAGCCAGAGGAGAGAGAAAGCCTATCCGGAGCCAGATCCCCAGGAGTGTGAGAGGACGGAGAGGGACGGTGATACCCGGGCCCTAGACTTACAGCTGAAGCGACCGACTGCAGGAAGAGTAGCCCTCCTATGATACTGAAAGACGCAGAGAGAAAGAGCCTGGTAAAGCCTCACGCTTGAGGACTGCTGGAGGCTGGGCTGAGTAGAGTGTCGGCTCTAGAGGGGACCATAGTTTTACCCGGGATCCCCAAACAGCACGACGGGGGACCACAGCTACAGTTAGGGTCCCTACCCCAAAGGACAGGCAGCTCAGTGATGACCAGGAGGACCCACAGGGGCCCGAGTCACCGCCATACTGTCCGGAGACACCCACCAAGTGTACACAGAACGTTAACAGCCCGGAAAGGACACAGAGACAGTGTGAGGGGTCACAGAGAGAGACACCTTGGGGCAGAGGTTAAGGGAACCCCGGAGGGGAGAGTGAGCCCGTGTACTGAACTGAACTGAGACTTGTAAGAACTGTAACTGAAGTGTAAACTGTCTTGAAGAGCTTTGAGAGTAAACACAGAAAACCCTGAATCTGCTTCCCTGGTGTCTCTGCGTGAATGCTATTCCCTCCATACAGGATTACAGAAAACCCTCCACCTGCAGAGCCACAGCCTGTCAGCACCAACGCCGAGGAAGGATTCCTGCAGCGTCTGCATAGTAAGTGTATTGCACACTCCACAATAGACTTTAACTCTTACTGCCCCGGGGAACACAGTTCTTCCCACTGGAACTATCCCATCTAAGCTGCTATTCCATCATCCCCGGAGGTTCTGCAGCAGCGGCGGCCCCATCACTTGGCGCATATAGTGGGTGGCGTCACGACTGACAATCCCCTGTAAATATTCCCCTTTATTGTCGAGCCAGGGACACGGTCCGGACCAGGAACACCCGTGACTTCCCCAGCAGCCGACCCGGTCCGGTACCGAGTACCCCTTGTCCCAGTGGGCCCGACACTGGGAGCTGGTGGGGGAGAGCGTGCACCGGACTATGATCGGCTGGGCCAGCAGAGTCTGCAGCGGGGGGGGGCTGTCTGGAGTGGGCAGTGGGAGTGCGGCATTAGTAGCGGCGATCGCCATATCGGGAGACCTATCACTTGAGTGTTCCAAGAATGCATCCAGCGTACTTCCGTTTGGCTCAGTGGATTATGGGATTCGACCTCATCCCAACAGAAGTGAGTGACAGACAACATAGGGTAATTGTATATTAGATAAGTTTAAATGTGACTGGCTAATTTGACCTCAACTACATCTCCAGTTATAAGAGGGTCTTGACACTTACAGTACACAACCACATCCACATAATTTTAGATTATTTTTTATTTCCTCCCTGAAAATTAATTCAGTTTGTTTGTCAATATATTTGTACAGATTATGGGTGACATTAAAGGTGAAAACATGGAGAGAGTTCTGAAATTATTCTTCTTGGTATGATTTTTTTTACAGGATAAAAACCTACAAAAATTTTATATATTAGGGGATGTTGTAGACTTTTTGATTTATTCCATTAATAACGGCTCGTATCACATAGAAATCAGCATTTAGTTTGACAACAACGTCTATTTCAGGGAAGGCCTTGCTTATTTTAGCAAGACAATGTTAAACCAAATACTGCATCCATCAGAACAGCACGACTTCACAAAAGAAGATTTTGGCTGATGAACTGGCTATGTTTTATGTTCTCTTGTGAAAAAAGCTATAAGGCCCCTTTCACATCAGCGTTATTACAAAAATGTGGCAATTGGGTGAAAAAAAACGCATCTGACGCATTTACCACATAACAGCTGCATTTGCGGCACACTTGTGGCAAGCCCCATGCATTTTCTATGGGGCTTGCGGTAAGTGTGCGTCAGGTGCGGTTTCGTCACTTGCGGCACATGCGACCACAAAAAAAACGCGGCTGACCGCGTTTTTTTTCGCAGCCGCACTTGCGGCAAGTGCCAAAACTGCAACTATACCGCACTTGCTGCGTCTGCCGCAAGTCCCATAGATATTGCATGGGGCTTGCCGCAGGTGAACCGCAAGTGTGACGGTTAGGCAGCAGATGCGTTTTTTCACCGCAACTGCTGCATTTTTGTAATAACGCTGATGTGAAAGGGGCCTAAGAGATTTCCAAATTATTGCATTCTTGTTTTCTTTCCATTTTACTCAGTGTTCCAACTTTTTTGGAAGTGGAGGTTGTACAAGTAATCCAATGTAAGCAAATATTTTCATCCTGTTAGCATTTAGATTTGTGATCTTTTATGCAGCTCCCTCGACTGTTTCCATTTGTGTGATCAATGTCACAGTTCAAAATCAATGCGCCTCTGTGCTGAATGTGCAGATACATTAATGAGATTATTGATCACATAAATCACGTCTTGCCTTACCTGTAATCTATTTCATGCTCTCTTATCTACTACTAATTGGGACAAATGATCCAGTCCTCCCCTTACCATGTACAAGAACTGTAGACTGATGGGAAGTTAACAAGTGGGAATTGTATGGAGAATTTAACTAATTGTTTGTGAGTAATCAATCCATATTTCATGGAAAACAAAGGAGCACTATACAGTGTAGTATATCATACACATACTATACAAAGTTGCTATTGGAATTAGCTATTTTAAATGAAAAGTTCTTAAAAAATAAATATATGTACAATAGTGTGCAAGTGTTTTAGGCAGATGGGGAGAAATGCAGCTAAATTAGGCGGCCGTCACACGCACAGATATCTTTAGCGATATTGTAAGCGATCACGTGCACGCGCAATCGCTTACAATATCGCTCACATCGCTGGTGAGATGTCACACAGACAGACTCACCAGCGATGCGGAGCCGCGATCTCGCTCGTTACTATGGTACACATCGGGTAACTAGGCGCCGCGCGTCGCTTAGTTACCCGACGTGTACCATAGTTACCATCTCCCAGCATAGGCTCTGCCGCTGGGAGATCGTTCATCGTGGTGTTATACACCACGATGAAGGAGATCGTTAAATCGTTCATCGCTAGATCTGAGAACCGGAGCTCAGATCAGCGATGTCACGATCAAGCGATTTCACATCGTAAATCGCTTGATTACATGCAACGATTTCTTGCCCGATATCGCTTAAGCGATCAAAAAGGAGATCGCTTAAACGATATCGGGCAAGAAATCGTTGCGTGTGACGGCCACCTTAGAGTGCTTTTAAACTTAAAAATGTTGCTAGTTCAAGAGGACCAACCAGCAGGTGTTATGGTACCGTCACACAGGGAGATATCGCCGGCGATGTTGCGGCGATCTCATGAACGCGCACATCGCTTCTGCATCGCTCGTGAGACGTCACACGTAGCAATCTTACCGTCAACCCAGGGCGAACCGGCGATTTCGGAATCGCCTGAAACAAGTTTGAAGCGATGTTGGCTTTTCAGATCGCCGTGTCACACAGCACCACCTCACCGTCAATGTGGTCTTAATTTTTCCCAACAAGGCGTGCCAAACAGTATTAGACCGTGCCCCTACCACTCCGATTGGTCGTCACACCAGCGTTTTCATTTGTCTGCTGTGGACATTGATGTCTGTGGGTTGTCTTCACCCACACAATGGGGTCGTAGCCCAAATTTGCAACAGGAACGCTTGTGTGTGGCACTATGCAATTGTGATTGAATTTATTGATCTGGGCACGGAGCCGCACATACAGCATACACTGGTCACCAAATGTTTAATCCACTGTACATCACATTTGCAGGCAATGCTACAGGTACGGTGCTATTCCCTTTGTCTCTGTGCTACCTTTGTGCGTTGCCTAATGCAAGGTTATATTGAACCCATGTTGAACCAAAGCAATGACAGAGTTGTTTGTGTTGATCTTAATTTAATGTCACAGATTAAAATAATTTCCAGAGCAATGTGTGTCATGGTTTTTTTTTGTTTTGTTTTGTTTTTTGGGTTTATAAAGCAATTTCAATTTTACATGTTACAAATTTAATAATGAAATCTCAAATGAACAAGCATGTGTACAGTAATAAAGGTTGAACTGAAAACAGCACATGCTGGTCGAACATCTGTCTACACCACTAAATGTGAATGAAAAAGGTATGTGTAGGAAGATAAGGGAGGAATATTTTGGAACAAAGTAAAGGGAAGGTAACCATCTTCCAATATTCCAGGGTGTAGTATGCACACACCCTACACCATGTTGTGCTGCCATTCCACGGCACCTGAGCAGTTGAAATAGGAGCAGTAGCTGTCTCTGCTGGCCCTGGCATCCTGCTGAACACGGCCCTGGCTTAACCCTTGTAGTGGCGCTATGCCAGGGTCGTGGCCACGCCACTCACCCGGTAGAATTTCTCCCGTAGTGGGGTCCACTGAATCCACATAACTTCCTGGCGTGTATGATGCAGTATCCCTACGACGCAGAAAATTATGCAGCACACAACACGCCATCACTACTATATCTATAGATTCCAGTTTCATATTCAAAGGCGTATGAAACAAGCGGAATCTATTGGCCATGATCCCGAACGCATTTTCAACCACACGACGGGCCCGTGATAGCCGGTAATTGAAAATCCTTTTCTCAGGGGTCAGAGTCCTCTGGGGATATGGCCGTAGTAGGTTAGCATGAAGTGGAAAGGCTTCATCCCCCACAAACGCAAAGTTCAGATGTTCAGTGGTGTCATCATTTGAGGGCAAGTTTAGCATACCCCTCCTAAGATCTTCACCAAAGGATATCTGAGCAAACACACCCCATCAGACACACGACCGTTCATCCCAACATCCACGTACAGAAATTCATAGTAGGCATTGACGAGGGCCATGAGGACCACACTGAAATATCCTTTATAGTTGAAATAGTATGACCCGCTGTTGGGGGGTTGTGTGATCCTTATATGCTTACCATCCAATGCCCCACCGCAGTTGGGGAATTGCCAGCAAGCTTGGAACCCATTGGCAATCTCCACCCATTGTGCGGGGGTTGATGGAAACGGCATATAGGATGGCAGCAGGCTCCTCACAATGGCCTCACATGTCTCAGGGATTAGGCGACTCAACAGGGGCTGTGAGACTGCTGCAGAATACTGCAGGTCAGTCATCGAGCGGCCAGTTGCCAGGAAACGCAGCGTGACAGCCAACTGCTCCTCAGGTGGTACAGCCAAGCGCATGACACTGTCCTCCCGGGCGATGAAAGGACGGACACCTTCAAGCAGAATTTTAAAGGTGTCCTCCGTCATCCTTAAATAATTCCTAAAGTCATGAGAACTCCTGTCCTCCAGCTGACGGATGAGTGTCATGTGGGAATTATTGGCCCTGTTGAGCAGCCACGGCCGCACCACATCCGTCGAGTTGGTCTATTCTGCCTGGCCTCCGATTGGGCATCCTGCAGCAAATCCTCCTCCACCAAGGCCAAAGCCAGGAGTGTTTGGGTCTCGTTGTTCATAGGTGATGGAACTGTTCTTTTAAAGCCAAAGTAAAAAAAAAAAATAATTAGATCGAGCCACCACAATAATAGAATAGAACATTAAACACTTTTTTTTTTAGTAAAAAAAAATAAAATACCTAAGGAAACGCGGCACTGTTTTCCCCAGTAGGTCAGAGTCGCTCAATTTATTTCTGGAAATGACGCACTGTGATATTGTACAGTCCTGGTGATTTAAAAAAAAAAAAAATGTAAAAATGTGGTTAACAAGCAAGGTAATGTAAGCCTCTGAAGCTCGACTCTGATTAGCTTTGTTTTTGCGTCTTGTAAAACATTATACTTACCTTTCAGCGCAGCTGCGTTTTTAACATAAAGTTGGAGTCTCCAAAAGCCACACACAGATGTCTCCGGACGAGAAATGGCGATTCCAGGGGAGTGTCTGTCTTTCCGGAGTTGAACATCCAATCAAAGCGCTCCGGCGTCAGCCAATCGCCGTTTACATGCTTTGGCGCAAATTCAGTCGTCGAGTGAGATAGCAGGGCCAATTGCTTCAGCGTCCTCAGAGCATGGCGGACAGGCGTCTGCGTTTTCACAACACATAAGCGGGTGGCGTCTCCAGGGCGTTTTCTCACGGTATGTAGTCTAGCCTGTGCGTCTAAAACTACTTCACATACATTTCTATGTATTTTTATCAAATACATTTGGGTTTTTTTCTATGTTCAATGTGAAATGTGCTTTACATGGCTTACTTAGGATATGGTACCCATATGTGGGCTGTGTTGATATTGGAATCACATTTCTTATTGCCCATAGTTCTCCCATATAATACACTGCCCCCATCGGGCTAGAATAATGTGAGCCCTTTACTGATGTATATATGATATGATAGGAGCCCTATACGGTTGCTGGATCTGATTTATCAGCCTAGAGGTTGTAGGGCTTCATATGAGCTTACAGCACATGTCATAGCCAGCACCACACATAAGGCTCACAAGACAGCCTAGGCTCCCCTGCCATTTTTATTTGTTTTTTATTTATCAACATTTAGTTTTGTAATGTGATGTATTCTGTATTATAATCCGCTCCAGCTCCAGCACCAGGGTCCACACATTGTTTGGCAGCTGATCGTCACTGCTGGTGTCAGCACAGCGACGATGCGCTCATTGATGATGTAATCACTTTATTCCACGACGTGCTGATCTGCTGTGTCGGCAGTTCTCAGACACTGTTTTTGGCGACATCCACCATGCAGATATGCTGCCCGATTTCTTCCGGCCGTTCAGACAAACGTTACATACACACACAGGTGTAGGTGACTGTTGCCTTCAGTCAGAAAGCATTACAGGAGTGATCTTCAGATGTTATTTTACGCGGGACTGTAACGTAATGGCGGTGTAAAGTTTTTTAAAAAAAAAAACACTCAGTAACAACATTTTTAGTTTTTAATTAATAATTCTGACATTTGAAACACATTTGGTATTTTTGACCAATTCCAGCAACAGATCAAATCAGTAAAGGTCCAATAATGCCCTTTGCCATGCTATCTTTGCTATGTTGATATGCAAACAGACATGCATGTTTTCCCTAACAATTTTTACAATTTAAACTTACAGATGACTGACAATCATGAGTTCCTGCGGGCATTCATAGCCCTATATGAAGACCATGAATGTTTGCGGCGCACCAGGCTCCCTTCATATAAGAATAAGGCAGTGAAGTCAGCAGCCTATGCCAAACTGGCTGACTTGTATGTCCAATACCACCCCGGGGAGACCTGTGACGAGGCTTTGGTGAAGGTTAAAATCAAGTCACTACGAACCGTGTTTAAAAAAGAGCACCAGAAAGTGATTGACTCACGGTCGGGGTGTGGAACAGATGAGGCTTATGTCCCACAATTGTGGTATTACCACCTACTGACTTTCACACTTGACCAGCAGCTTCCTCGCCAGACACTCAACAGCAGGACCTTGTTACAAGAAGCCTGTTCAACTCCTAAGCCCACGTTCTTGCCTTCTAAGGTGGGTGTGTGGAAAGTATTAGAAATGATCATAGTGTAATGTTTGACCATAATTTGGAAAGTTAGAGAACCCATTTGAAAAATTAAAACTTCAAGTATTGTTTTTAAAGTTAGTCTCTGTCAGGACGCTTTTAATGTCTTGATGACTGCTCCACAAACGTACTGTAATCTTCGATGGAGCACAGTGTGAAATCCATCTAGCTTTATCTTTAGATATGTTAATTTGACATACCCACCAGTAGGGCCGAGTTTTGACATGTTAAATAGCCATTAATCATCCTGTTTGACCTGTTTACCTCACGTATGACCTGCAGACACAATGTTCAAATTTCAAACTCACTGATCAAATTCTTCACTCTTTAATCATTTATTTTGTTTGTCTTTTAGCAACAAGACAGTACTGTGGCTTCCCAAGAGCAAACAACATCAGGCAGCCAGAGCCTTCCATCCACATCACAGGGGGAGTTGGGTACCCAGCCCGTTGTCACAGAAGAGCGTCCTGGTTCAAGGTTTACAGTGCTGCGTAGACGACCTGTCACACCCCCTACCACCAAACTTGGCACATGGGCCAAAAAAGTCCTATTCAACATGGAGAGTAAACCCAGCACTGGATTTCGTCAGGTGGTCAGTGAGCGCTTGGTCACTATGGACTATGATACACGCCGGAATGTGGAGAGGGTTATCCTCCTGGCACTTGACGCGGGCAGTGATGGCACTATTACACGCCGTACCATTTTAGCAGAGCCACCAGAGCCAACACCAGTTGTCCACTATCCAAGGGGACAAATGTATGCTGCGGGAGCAGGTCAAGATTTGCGTGGCACACAAAATGTACCACAGCAGAGGCCTGTTCAATATGCTTACAATCCAATGGTTAGCCAGGCAACGTTGGGTCGTGTTGGTGCCTTTAACCATGATGAGCCACAATATCAAGCACTCTAATTTTTTGGAAGTCTTTGCAAACTACATATGTGTAAGGGCCTTTATTACATGCAGGCTGATTTTTCTATGGCCAAACCATGATATGATTTATTGTATAGTGCAACATTTTGTTTGGTTATTATTGGACGGATGTCCAGATTTTTTGGTTGCCCAAATTAAATGATTATTACACACTAGGTGCACATGTTGGCCATGATTGTCGCATTCTGTGGATTTATGAAGGCATCATTGTTGGCCCTTCAGCAGATATGCAAGATTAGGTAGGTCATACTACCATAATATGTAGAGGGCCATAATACTTAAATGTTGGTTCTTGAGCAGTAGCCTTCAATAATTAGAGGTTCTACAAAATCAACTCCGAGGTGGCCTTAACATCATTGTATTTTGTCACCACCTTATAAGGACTTTTTGTGGGTGTAGTGGCCAGCAGTGATATCTCGACGGAGTGAACACCCATTGTTGGTGCTGGGGTTAGTCCATTTACAAACGTTACAAATTCCAAAATAAAAAAAAGGATGTGTGTTTCCTTTGTGGACATAATGCATGGTCACAATGTGGAGCTAGTGTTGGAACATGCGTTTTGTTTCCCTTCCTCTGGATCAACATGTTAAGGGTGCTTTCACACCACGATTTTTGCATTTCCGATGCTGTCCGAAAAAAATCGGACAGCATCGGACCGATTTTCGGACCCCATGCATCCCTATGGGGATCGGACCGAATCGGATGTGCACTAAATGCCATCCGATTTGGTCCGATCCGATTCTGCCTGATTTTGGCCGATTTTTTTCAGGAGAAAAAAATCGTTGCCTGCAACGATTTTTTCATCCGATTACAAAATCTGACAGACTCGGATCGGACCAAATCGGATGGCATTTAGTGCACATCCGATCTGACCCGATCCCTAACATGGGGCCCTATGGAGAAGGGTCCGAGGAAACATGTGATGTCTCCTCGGACCCCATTTTACTGTACTGAGCATGCTCAGTACAGTAAAACTGCTCCTGGGAGCACAAGGGTTAAAAAAAAAAAAAAAAAAAAATTATTCTCACCTCTCCCCGAGCCCCCGCCGTCTTCCGCCATCTTCCTCTAGGCTCCCGGTAGCTCCCGCAAGCTGCCGGTGTCAGCAGAGGTGTACCTCTGCTGTTCAGGACCTGCGGTGATGTCACAGTCATGTGACCGCGGGTTCACCATGGTGAACCCGCGGTCACGTGACTGTGACATCACCGCAGGTCCTGTGTACAGCAGAGGTACACCTCTGCTGACACCGGCAGCTTGCGGGAGCCACCGGGAGCCTAGAGGAAGATGGCGGAAGACGGCGGGGGCTCGGGGAGAGGTGAGAATAATTTTTTTTTTTTTTTTGCAGCCCGGCGCCGATTTTATGCCGGAATCGGGTGCCTATTTGGCATCCGATTCCAGGCATCAGAAGGGAGCCGATGCTGTCCGATTTATATCGGACAGCATCGGCTCCCTAAAAATCGTGGTGTGAACGCACCCTAAGCCTATGTGTTGACCTTGATGGACTTAAAGTCTACCATTAACCTCACAAAATCCGGAAATATATGTGTCGTTACATCTAGGAAAACACTGACAGATTTTGTCAAACATTTCAAATTAAATGCAAAATGTGGAACACCGTGCACACAAACTACACCTTGCTGTTTGAGTGTAGGAATACCCCCTACACACTTGTGATGGTCCCAATGTGGAACACTATAAGAAAAGAATGCAACGTGGTAGCCCCAACACACTCCCTATGGTCCAAATGTTGGACACTATAAGAAAAGAGATCAACGGGGGCAAAAAATTAACAAAAAACAATGCCAACATGGCAAAAAACTAGTTTTTGGGTCCAACATGGACAACAGTCCTCCAGGTCCGGATGGACCATTTCAGTCTCTCATTTACTCCCGATCATGGGAAACCACTATGTCCTCACTGGAGGGCAGCCAGCATCTCTCCTAACTGGCCCAACTCTTGGAGATCGCGTTGGTGGGCCGAGTGGAGCCGTCTGGAGAACTCTGAGTGTGCCCGTACCACGTCCTCCAGAGTAGGGACACCTGTATTGGGATGAAGAACAAATTTAGACACAAACATTCCCTGTGGAGGTTTGGTAAGTTCTAATTCAAATATGCTCCTTACCCTCATGCTCGCCATCCTCAGCACTATCAGGGGTTGATGGGGAGGCACTCAGACTCCACCCGGCAGCACCTGCACGTTCGCCATCTGCACAAACAGTATCAAATTAAAAAAAAAAAGCACTCCAACTCAATAATGAGGGAAGATAAACACAACACTCAATCCAGTATGCAGGGTGTAGACCCCACAAATACACACCACCATAGTCATCCAGGTGTGGGTCAAGAACAGCCTCAGGCATCTCCTCCTCGGCAGGCCCTGTTGTTGAGGCCACCTCGTCCTCATCCGGCTCTGGGGACATGGCCACCCCTGTGCTTGCCACTGAGCTGGAAACTGCGGGAGGTGGGGTAACTACTGGGCTGGGGCTCTGAGGCCACATGACGTGGCTGGGTGGCAAAAGTGGCCCTGGGCTTGAGGGTGGCCCATCATCCAGCCCAGCCTTTGTGAAAGCTCTTCGGCTTCCTGTCGCCATGGTGGGTAGGGGAGGTCCTCATCCTCCTACATCCATGGCTGGGAAGAGTTGTCTGGAGACTCCTCCGTCCCTGACTGTGCGGACCGGACCTCTATCTCCTCCGGCCCTGCATCTGATGGCATCTCCTCCTCGTCACGCCCAGGATTCCTAGGGGGTGATGGTGTCCCTGCAGCCTCATGTTGCGGTGGGGTAGCTGGCCCACCTGTGGGTGGGGCATGGTGGCCATCTTGAGATGATGAATCCTCCCCATCTGTATTTGGAAGCACAATCACAACGCTTTTATGAGAAAGGTAAAAAACACATTGTTGTCTAACATTTTGATAGTGTGCCTATTGGAGTTCCACCATTAACAAATATAGTACAAGGTCATGTTGGATGCATATACTCATGTGGTATGCATGTACTGTGGTTAGGACACAGTATGTTTAATGACAGGAGGTCCACTACACTGGCAAGATATGTTGGCTTGTGGGCAAACGCACCAACATATGGTCGTGTATGTGTGTTGTATTTTCGGTAGGGGCAGAAGCCACTGGTGTTTGCCCCATGTCTGCATAGACCTCTTGTTCATGTACTTTTTTTTTTAACGTTCAAACATCATGCTGTGTCTATATTGTCCCCTGTGTAGGGTGCAACATCTGTGGGCAGTGTGTCATTGTGTGTTTAAGATGGTCAATATTTAGCAAAATAACATTGAAAATGTGGAGCCAGGTTAAGCACAAATATAGTGAGGTTACGCCTGAGTCCGACCTCACCATTTGTGCTGCACATGAATGGTTTAGCCATATTCCTGTTTGGGTGTGAAACAACAGGCAATGCACATTCTTGGCACATCCACATGGTGGGTCAATACACAGTTGACAAATGTAGGGCGCTTATCATTCATTTGTGATTGGTCCTTTGAAAAAGGAGCGTCAATCCTCATTCTTAAAATGTAATGTTTTTAGGGGCAGGTTTCATGCAGCATGGCAAGGGGAGGGAGTGTAGAGTCACAGGTACTATATGTCACCTGTACTCCACAGTCCCTCCCCTTGCCATGCTGGCTGTGACCTGCATTGAATCCATTGAAAGATGCAGACTGAAGATTGTCACTCAGTTTAGTTACTGTTTTTTTTTTTTGTTTTTTTTTTAAAACATTTGGGAGGTTGGTCGACCAGGCCGAAGTGTAGGCCCTGGCTCCAAATTATGCTGAATATATGCCACCACATTGGCGGGGACAGGCCGGGGCACACACTCTCCTTCTGATATGTTTGTGGACATTGCTGTGTAGTTTGGTACATCTACATGTGCAGGTGTGTGTTTGGGGCCAACATTTACTCACCACGCAGCCTGGCAATCCTGGCACGGATGTCCACTATGCGGCCTGGGCACTTAAATTTAAGATCAGCGATCTTCTTCTGGATGGCTTTCACCTCCCTCTCAACCCCCAGCTGGCGGAGCAGGGATCGCTGTATCTTACGGACAGTGCTGCGGTTGCGCAGCCTGGGGTGCCGGTGGTGATGGTGGCCCCAATAATCATGACGATGCAATGATCGATTAAAATCATGAGCTCCGCCATCCCCCACGTTGCAGCGCGGTGTGTGGCGGCCATGACTGTGCTGCAATGTGCATGGGAGGGGATAGCACCTTGCAGGTGGAATGAAACTGAAACCAACTTCATGACGTCAGTACGGCCGCTTGCGTGGCATCTCAAAATTTAAAGGCCCGTACGCGCCATGACACGGCAATAAACACTTCTGCGGCACCTACGGGACAATAACCCGCGGGCGTTGCGTAACGCCACGTTGTGTGCTGCGTACACCAATATCGTTTGGATGTATGAGAGTGTGCACACTATATTCGGCCCATACCATACTAGACTTTTCTTAGCTTTGCGCACTTGTCTGGGCCCGTAAATTGAAAATAACAATGAATGATCGTGCAGACGGCGCCTATGTGTAGTGCTGAAGTGACAGCTCCTCCAAAATGGCGCCCTGTGAAGACAGAACCAATCGTAGCGCAGAGCTTCCACCAATAATAGCTGATGTTGGCGCCAGCCAATCGGACCGCACTTGGTGTGCCGCATATGGGGCGCGGATAACTAAATGCCTGCCACGCCTACAGAATGAATTGCCTGAACACAGACATCGCCTGTGCCATTGCATATCGCCGCGTCACACGGCAGTAGGCATACGGATCCTCAAGCTCCATCGCCTGATTTCCCGACACTGTTGGGAAATCTCTGAACTCAGAAACAGAAATGTATCGACGTTCATTTGCACTGTTACACGCTGGGGACACACAGGCGATGTCGCTTCAACATCGCCTGAACAGGCAGATCTCGGCGATATCTCCCCGTGTGATCGGTACCATTAGGGCTATAGAGTGAGGCCAGTTCTTTACAGGCTCTGGGATACTGAGTGCAATCGTATCTTTACTTCAATGATTCCATGTATAATTTCTGAGATAAATGTTATAGAATTCCTTAGAAAGTGTGCAGCAGGGGGATGGAGTGTGCAGCACATTCCATAAGAGAGGCTGGGTTTCTCTGTAATTACTCAACAGTTTGCTGTAAGCCAAACCCTCCCTCCATGTCACTATATAGAGTAGCAGGCTCATTAGGTCTGACATTGTACATACAGATCGCACAGTGTCAGGCTCTATGTGCCCCAGATCATCATTCCCTCCCTCCTGCCTGTTCTTTGGCTTCTCAGGCTTCTTCTTTGGCTGTGTGTAATCGCAGTGTCACAGTGCAGGAGGAGGCCCCGCTCCCTCCAGCCTGCGAGTCCCCAGCTCTCTGCTCTCAAAGACCTGTGACTGTGAGGAGAGAGCTGAGAAGTAGAAGCCGAAGACACAGGCAGGAGGAATGGAGGATCTGGGGCACATAGGAGCCTGACACTGTGCTATCTACACACGCAATGTCAGACCTAATGTGCCTGTGCCTGAAAGGAGGGGGGAGGGTTTGGCTTAGAGCAAACTGTGGAGTAATAAAGAGAAACCAATACCCTTTTATGCTAATTGGTGCACACTTGCTCCCCCTGCTGCACACTTTCTAAGGACTTCTATAACATTTATCTCAGCAATCATACATGTAATCACTGAAGTAGAGGTATGATTGTACTCAGTATCCCAGTGCCTGTAAGGGACAGGCTTCATTTTATAGCCCTTAACCCTCTTTAAAGTGGAACGATGAGGAGAAAAAAAAAAGTCCCTTCACTATACTTACTATAATGCTAAGCTGCCTGTTACACTTGTATAATGTTTAGAGCTAATATAAATCAGATATTCACTAACTGCTCCTTACCAATCAACCCTCCCAAAGGGGATAATACATCATGGCTCATTGTGCAGCTCTCCCCTCTGTCTCTCAGAAATCTTCAGCGCTGTCTGACCCATCCTCATTCAATCACGTGGGTGTGATGTCATAACAGGTCCTAGACTAAGCTGGAATGTGGAGACCTGCATCTGTACAGAGAGCAGGGGGTTAGACTAATGTGTCAATAGGACCTGCTGTGACATCACACCAATGTGATTGAATGAGGTAGTGTCTGTTCTCGGATGCACAGATGCTTACTGCGGATGGAGGGGGAGCGCTGCACAATCAGGCATGAGATATTGTTCCTTTAAAAAAGGAGTGACTGGTAAGGAGCAGTTAGCGAATAAATGATTTATATGAGTTCTAAACATTATACAAGTGTAACAGGCAGTTTAGCATTATAGTCTATTTCCTGGATCGGGTGACGTCAGTACACCCACGCCGCTGTGTTCTGCTTCAAGCACCGCATGCACAATGTGGTACTTGAAGCCTAAAGAGCGGCGTGGGTGTACTGACGTCACCCGATCCCGTAAATGACGCAATTCGCATAATTAATACCTATCCTGTGCCGTTCAGAGCAGGGAGGGTGCCTGAATAGACCATGAATAAAAGATCACGACCATTAGGGCGTGATTTTATGACGAGGAGGCACATAACGAACACACCCTAAGGGCTAAAGAATATAGCCCCTGCTAATTATAATATTAATGAGGGAGTAATAAATCGTTTTTATGCACTTTCACAGGTTGCTTTTAGGACACAAAAGAAGTGTGAGATTAGTGATAGGATGCTGCAGGGACATGTTTTGATAGTTTAGGAGGCGCTTTGGAGGTGACAGGATCCCTTTAAAGAATAATTAGATTTTTGTGTGATAAATTCTTAACTGAGACTTGAGATACTGGGATCTTGATTGATCTCCATTGCACATAGACAATGAATGGAGCTCGGCAGGGCTTCTTTCTTGGTGATTAGTAAGTCATCTCCTATGGATAGGGATTCATTTTCTTATCTTGGGAATAAACTGTAAGCGCCTATGAAGTCTGACTGAGAATCAATGGCAGATCTACATTGGGGCGATTGGGGCGGTCGCCCCCGGCCCAAGGCTTCTTGGGGGGCCCAGGGGACCGGCTGCCTGTTCGCCTTCTTAATTCTTCACTTTCCCTTTAGGAGCACAAATAACCTCTCCATGTCTTGCTTTCCACCCCCACTATTAACCTGCGGTGAGTGGTATAATCTGACCACTCTATTCCGCTGCGCTTGCGCGGCAGCCATCTTGGTCAGTCAGTTTCTCTTCTCTTCATCTCGCTAGCGCGCGTGCGCGGCGGCCATCTTTAAATACTCTTGTTTCTATTCCGCTGCGCATGCGCGGTGGCCATCTTGGTCAGTCAACTATGCTTCATGTCGTTCGCGCTCATGCGCGGCGGCCATTTTTAGACCATCTATGGCGTTCATCATTAGGGCAGAGGGAATGATTTATCTGCTGCACCTTTTGCATAATTTCCGGTTTAACTCGCTTCCTCCACACCTAACAGGTGTAATTATCTATTACAGACAGTATATATAAGCGTTACTATATTCTCCTTGTTCTCCTTGTGCACCAGATACTCACTTTCCACCAGGTAATATGCTAGTTTATTATAGTCTCTTTCCCCACTTGTTAAACCAGCAAATGAGTTTTATTGATGCAGTGCAGGTCCTAAGTGCTCAGGACCCGTTATATACAGCTTGAAAGTGCTTTCCTTTAACATTTATGCATGGTTATGTTTACATCATTGCTCATTGCTTAAAGGGATCCTGTCACCCCCAAAACACCTTTAAACCTATTAAAACCTGTCCCTAGAGCATATTAACACTTTCCCTACACTCCTTTTAGCTCCTATATGCACATAATCAAAGTGTATAAAAACGTTTTATAAGTACCTCATTACTGATGATAATGAGTGACTATGCTATTCATAGTCACTCATCCAGGCTGCCCCTCTTCATACTATCACGCCTCAATAGGCGTGATCTTCATGATAGATTCAAATTGCAGCCTCCCTGCGCGCCTCCCGCTGTGTCCTGTGTCTGCCGGGCTTCAGCGTGGGGCTGTATGACGCGATCCGCGTCATTTCCGGCGCCGGGTGACGTTTTTACATCCCCGCCGCTGTTAGCTTCAAGTCCCGCACTGCGCATGCGCATGCGCAGTGCGCATTTTGAAGCTGACAGTGCGGCGCGGCTGTAGTACGTCACCCGGCGCCCGGAATGACGCGGATCGCGTCATACAGCCCCACGCTGAAGCCCGGCAGACACAGGACACAGCGGGGAGGCGCGCAGGGAGGCGGCAATTTGAATCTATCATGAAGATCACGCCTATTGAGGCGTGATAGTATGAAGAGGGGCAGCCTGGATGAGTGACTATGAATAGCATAGTCACTCATTATCATCACTAATGAGGTACTTATAAAACATTTTTATACACTTTGATTATGTGCATATAGGAGCTAAAAGGAGTGTAGGGAAAGTGTTAATATGCTCTAGGGACAGCTTTTAATAGGTTTAAAGGTGTTTTGGGGGTGACAGGATCCCTTTAAGTTTGGGTTTATAATAATCTAACTACATGCACTGCAATCTGCTCCATTATTGGTTTTGAAAAAAATAGGGGATTCATGGTTTCTGAGCCCTGTGTTGGATCTAATTAATGACCAGCTGTATTTTATTGTGAGTTATAGGTTCACAGGGGGTCCCCCCCTCTCTAAAGAAAATATGGTTTGGCTTTGGCCTTTTTAACTGTTTTTATAAAAATTGTATGGTGTGTTTTGCAATAAAGTTTCATATTTGACATGATAATGGTGATCGCTCTCATTTAACATGCCTCCTTTCTTCTTTTCTAACCATCGACACACATCCTCCATACAAGAAACAGGCAGCAGGGTACGCACCACACTGTCTGCAACCTGCAGCCTACCAGCTGAATTCCCTTCAAGATTCCCAGGAAGGCAGCTAATTTCATCAGTCTCTGTGCCTTGGAATGCTCACCACCTCCTCCACTAACTGCAGGTAAAAATCTTGATCCCGTCATAGAATCAGCAGGAAGAGGGGGGGACCTGGGCGTGGTACACCCCGGGTGGCAGAGTGTGGCGGGGCGCCCACAGCGGCAAATGTCGGCGGTCACAACCGGGCTCCTGTGCCTAGCGGACGGCCGTTTACCGCATCGTTTTCATGTTCTAATAAATATTTTAATTTGGATGCCTAAAAATCATCATGTGCACTGTTTTCTGAGAAGAGCTACAAAATTTTTGCAGAAAATATTTTCGGCGGGCGAGGGGGGGGGCTTGGGGCCAGGTTTTATGAACTGCCCCGGGCCCATGATCCACTTAATCCACCACTGCTGAGAATTCTTCATACAACTAAATAACCTACTGTACCACGCATATTGCCATAATTTTCCCAAATATACTAGTGCATCTCAATAAATTAGAATATCATCAAAAATCAATGTAATATTGCCATATTTCACGGTGTTTCTGGGAGCCCTGACTAATAAAGCAATATTATATTAACCCTTTGATGTCTCATGGAATATGGCAGCGCGATTTTCATTGTCTATAAGCCATAATCATCAAGATTTACAGAAAAAAAAACTTGAAATAGATCACTCTGTTTGTAATGGCTCTATATAATATATGCGTTTCACCTTTTGTTTTGAAATACTGAAATAAATTAACTTTTTGATGATATTCCAATTCATTGAGATTCACTAGTAAGTGTTATAAGTAAATCAGGTGATACAGTGCCATGTGAAAGTATTCGGCCTCCTTGAACGTTTCAACCTTTTGCCACATTTCAGGCTTTAAACATAAAGATATAAATTCTAATTTTTTTGTGAGGAATCAACAACAAGTGGGACACAATCGTGAGGTGGAACGAAATTTATTGCATATTTTAAACTGTTCTAACAAATAAAAAGCTGAAAAGTGGGGCGTGCAATATTATTCGGCCCCTTTACTTTCAGTGCAGCAAACTCACTCTAGAAGTTCAGTTAGGATCTCTAAATGATCCAATGTTGTCCTAAATGATTGGTAATGATAAATACAGTCCACCTGTGTGTAATCAAGTGCAGAGAGTGTGGCACCCCTGCGGGGGATTGCCACAGGACCCACCGGTGTAGGGAGGGATATGGTACACACAGCATGCAACACCTTCCACCGCAGACGTGGAGGGGGAGCTCCACTGGCTGCCTTAAGCCAGTTCCCCTATAAAGATCCAGGCCTGAGGGGAGGAGTCAGACAGAGAAGAGAGCAGTTGTAAGGAGTTGGTTGCTGGGACCCGTTAGGCCCAGAGCCAGAGGACACTGACCCAGCTGTGCTGAGCCCTAGGGAGAGGGACGGAAGCCAGTGGAAGAAGCAAGAAGAAGGGAACAGACTTGTGAACCCTTTAGTTACCCGGACACCGGAGTCCGCAACTGCTGATAAAATATAGTAGCAGGAATAGTCCGGACAGATCAGGAGGATCCAGTCCCCCTGAAGTAACGAATAGAAGAATCCAAACTTGACCAAGTAAAGGACAGGGGACCTAGCTGAGGATAGGAATCCCACAGAGAAGTCCTCGTTGTCAGTTGTGGAACAGCACCTTGAGAGAGAGAAGTAGCGGCAGGTTCATCTACAGGCAGAGCTTACCCCAAAAAGATGCACACACTAACAGAGGAGGCCTCACAACTCTCCAAGGTTAATGCACCAAGCTGCACCGACACCTGGTTACCCTCCTGGACTGTGTCTGTTACCGGACAACAGTAAAAAGGTACTGAAGCCAAAGACTATTGTGTGTGTGTGCCTGCTTCCCCGCCGCCGCCTGCAGAGTTCACAGCAGGACGCTACTACTACTCCCCTCATCTGCTCTGCTGCCCTGAGGTAAAGCTCCACCTGTGGGGAGCTGTATTACCCAACGCTGCCTCCCATCACCTCAGCCCCTGGCTGCATGCTGGTAACCCTATTACCAGGTACCACAGGTGGCGTCACGATACCAATTCCCCATCCTCATCACCCCCGTCCCCTACCACTGAGGGTTCAGGGCACGGAACCGGGAACTGACCAGCCGTGATTCCCCCATCGAAGCAACCGCTTATCCCGGTATCCGAGTACCCCCTACCCTGTTGAAAGCCTCAAGAGCATCATGAAGACCAAGGAATACACCAGGCAGGTCGAGATACTGTTGTGGTGGTTTAAAGCCAGATTTGGATACAAAAAGATTTCCAAAGTTTTAAACATCTCAAGGAGCACTGTGCAAGCGATCATATTGAATGAAGGAGTATCAGACCACTGCAAATCTACCAAGACCTGGCTGTCCCTCTAAACTTTCATCTCGAGCAAGGAAAAGACTGATCAGAGATGCAGCCAAAAGGACCATGATCACTCTGGATGAACTGCAGAGATCTACAGCTGAGGTGGGAGAGTGTGTCCATAGGACAACAATCAGTTATACACTGCACAAATCTGGCCTTTGTGGAAGAGTGGCAAGAAGAAAGCCATTTCTCAATGATATCCATAACAAGTCTCTTTGAAGTTTGCCATAAGCCACCTGGGAGACACCAAACATGTGGAATAAGAGTGCTCTGGTCAGATGAAACCAAAATCAAACTTTTTGGCCTCAATGCAAAACGATATGTTTGGCGTAAAAGCAACACAGCTCATCACCCTAAAAACACCATCCCCACTGTCAAACATGGTGGTGACAGCATGATGGTTTGGGCCTGCTTTTCTTCAGCAGGGACAGGGAAGATGCTTAAAATTGATGGGAAGATGGACGGCAGCCAAATACAGGACCATTCTAGAAGAAAACCTGTTGGAGTCTGCAAAAGACCTGAGACTGGGACGGAGATTTATCTTCCAACAAGACAATGATCCCAAACATAAAGCAAAATCTACAATGGAATGGCTCAAAAATAAACATATCCAGGTGTTAGAATGGCCAAGTCACAGTCCAGACCTGAATCCAATCGAGAATCTGTGGAAAGAGCTGAAAACTGCTGTTCACAAACGCTCTCCATCCAACCTCACTGAGCTCCAGCTGTTTTGCAAGGAAGAATGGGCAAGAATTTCAGTCTCTTGATGTGCAAAACTAATAGAGACATACCCCAAGTGACTGCAGCTGTAATCGCAGCAAAAGGTGGCGCTACAAAGTATTAACTCAAGCGGGGCGAATAATATTGCACGCCCCAATTTTCAGTTTTTTATTTGTTAAAAAAGTTTAAAATATCCAATAAATTTCGTTCCACTTCACGATTGTGTCCCACTGTGTTGATTCTTCACAAAAAAATTAGAATTGATATCTTTATGTTTGAAGCCTGAAATGTGTCAAAAGCTTGAAAAGTTCAAGGAGGCCAAATACTTTCACAAGGCACTGTATATATCACTAGTCTTCAGTGAGCAATTATATAGAACTCTACAAATAAAACTACTATACGTCAGGGAGAAAATTAACCTACAGTATCATTATTCTTCCAGCATTCATAGAGACTACAGAAGAGTACCACAAATATTAGACCACATGAATAAAATGTAGTGGTGGTTGTGTCTACATCACACTCACAAAACAATACGGCTGTTTTACAGTCTAACTTTTAGGCAGTGTAAGCTTAAGCACAACATATACATTAGATGGCTGTCAGTCAGCCAAACGATTATGCAGCCATTTTGGCCAGTTTCCCATGTACAGGAGCCATCGTTTGGCCAAGCGTTCCTCTGTATTATATGAGAGTGTTGCCACCAGAGATGTTAGGCTTTTTTTTCTGGGAGAACAAAACAATATGTAGCCTGAAATCAGATATACTGAATCCTTAAGTCCCCTGACAAATGAAACCATCCAAAACTTTAACATATTTTTGCATTTGTTCTAGAAGCCTGCCAATTCATGGGAGTCCGGATCCGAAGACCATCATTAACCACTCACTCAAAGCATTGTTCAGAAGTGTGCTGATTAGCTACTGCATCGACAAAACAAGTTAGATCCCATTCATATATTCTGTGGCGTACCGCCAATGGCGGAAGACCATTCAGAGACCATGGGACCCATGAGTCAGGGGGTCTGGACATCGGGCTGCTCCCTGCCTAGCATTGCACTTTCAAGTGCATCGGCATCACTGATGCCAATATAGTTGACAGCAAAGAGCTAGCCCTCCTCTCCTCTTCCATCTGTCATGTGTACACTGTGTGGCATCCCAGGGTCTAAGTGCCACAGTGTCATTATCGCCCCCGGGTGGTAATTTCACGCTTGAAAGCAACAGATGGACTTCACACCAGGCAAAACCCAAAGCACACAACACCTTTCTGCCTCCAGGCCTGAAGGGGAAGACCAAGACCCGGCTTCAGGGTAAGCTCCCCTATAAATTCTGGTCTGGGGCGGAGTTAGTCAGTTCACTTCCTGGGAGGACTGTGAAGAGTACCTGTGGACCTGAGCTGTGCTAAGCTCATCCCAGGTACAGGAGTTCAGTTTCTAGGAGGATTGCGGAAGGCATCCTGTGGCCTGGTAGCTGCACTAAGCTCGTCCCAGGGTAGCGAAGCCTATTTTGAAGGCCCAAGGCAAGGATCTGAGGAAGTGGAGAGGAGCCCAGGGAGCGGAGCGGTGCGGTGTCGTGCTCCCCCCGGAGGAAAGGCCACAGACAGACACCGGAGTCCAAGGCTGTGCAGGGCCTAACGACCCGGCAGCCAATACCCGGAGGCAGAGCAGCATATAGAGCCAGGAGCAGCTGCCTGAGATGTGGGGCTAGAGAAAGACTCGAGTTGCCTGCCATACCAGCACCAAGCAGGAGAGAAAGAGAGGACCAGTAGGTCAGCTTATGCAGCAGTAGAGACCAGTTACAAAGTGCAGCGAGGCGGCCTCAGAACATGCCGAGTGAGGAGAACCTCGAGTTGCTCTCAGGTGCACGACTCAGCTTAGTAACACCAGTGGGAATTACAATTGCACCAGTAAAAAGACTGAGGAACCAACAGACCGTGAGTCTGTCTGTTGCTTTGCGTCCGCCATCCTGCACCCTACACCCGTACCACATCCACTGCCCTGGGGATCTGCTCCACCTGTGGGAGCCGGTCCATCCCAGCTACCCGTCCATTGTCCCCAGAGGTTCTGCAGCAGCGGTGGCCACTAATAGACACCACGGGTGGCGTCACGAATAACTACCCTTCTTATCACCCCTTCCCCTACCACCCCAAGAACTCCCTTTTACAACTGAACACAGGGTTACTGAAGCCGGGTTTTCGACATCTGTGACTCCCCAGAGTTGCTAAATAACCCAGTTTCCGAGTACCCCACGGCCCTGGGGTGACCCAACAGTTTTGCAGTCTCTGTACACTGCTCTGCAGTGGTTTAAATTGAGTTAATTCCTTTAACCTAATTAAGGGTTAACTTTTGTGCCTCTGCAGGTGTAGGTTAGTTGCTGCTGCTGCTGGGTGTGTCTGGTGAAGTGGTTGACCCACTCCCCCAGCCATTAAAAATTCCCATTAATCAACAGCTGGTGTCGCTGATAGAGTTACATGAAATTTCCCTTATTTTGTGGGAGTTGCTGTTCTTTCCCATTTATGGGTGGAGGTGAGGGGGTTTTAGCCTAGGGCTGATCAGGAGCAAGGGCAAGGTTGGCGGCCCAGGCATCCTGACCTTTAGAAGTAATTCAGGGAACAGGTGAGCCTGAGATTCCCAGTCTAGGATAAATCTAGTTCACTGATTACCTTTGCCCTTCACTGCTATCCTGTTTCCTTAGTCCCTTGTCCATTATACCTCCCCATGACATTATCAGCAAGCTTTTTTCCTGTGTCATTATGACTCAGGATGGTGCAGCTGATGGTTTTGCATGCCTAATGAAGACCATTTCCGATGAAGTTATGTTAGGTCCCCTGCACCGCCCACTCACCTCTCCCAGGTCGGCATCCTCTGCCCCTCTGACGACCGGCCATCCAGCGTCCAGGCGTACTGTGTCTCGGAGCCCTCACTGGGTTCCCTTCCTGTCAGCTGATCACCGGGCTCACATATGAGCACATTACAATGGTCGTGTTCATGTGACCAATCAGCGGCGCACTAGGTGCACTCCTCCCCTGTGACTCTAGGGGCCGGCACGGTCCAACCTGACACTCTTCTTGACCAATAGCTGCTCTTCCTCTGGTATATCAGGCCACCTCCACTGATGGGAGGTGCCTGATTATTAAGTCAGTTTGCTTCTGCCTTGTTAACTGTTGGTCAGGCCTTCCTTGTACTCTCCTCCGTTAGAGCCATTCCAGTTCTTCCAGCCTTGTACTCTGTTTCCTGGAACCCTTGCTGTGTTTCTTCCCCGGTAGCACCATCCCTGCTCTCCTAACTTTGTACCCTGTTATCCCGGAATCCTTAGCTGTGCCTCAGCATAGGCTAACCTTACGAGCCGCCCCCCTGGTATTAGCAGCTGTGGTATTTAGACCCCCTGGGCTTGCCCCTGACAATCCCTGTATAGGGTTGGTTAAACTAGGACCAACTCACCCAGGGGAGTTCTGTACCACGGCCCAGTCGGGTCCACTCTAGGGCGCCTTCCCCCGGAAGCGTGACAGGTTACTGGTCTGCACTCGCAGGTTGTGCAACAGCTGCAACAAGTTGTTGTGTACCTGGCCTATGCTCACTCCCAGGCTGTGCTGGAATCCAAGATATCTCTCCCTGACAGGTTTTTGGGAGGTAGAGATATATTTTTTGTGTCCAGGATAGCCTGTATACTGTGTATCAGGCTCCACCTTCATGCATATGGGAGTGAGGAGCAGCATGTGGGGATTATAACCTAACTTCTTAAGGGGCTGCCCAGACCTGGGCCTTCTCCATGCTGACCGATTCTTCATCTTTGCGGTCGGTGGATGAGTTTTTCCCTCATAGTCTCAGGTTTATGGTGAATCCAACAGAGTGTCACTTGCTGCGTCTAATCTCCGCGTGTACATTGGGTTGTTTGGAAGGAGATGACCGGAGGATTTATCTTTCCTTCCTCACTAGGTCTCCGTTCACACTGTCTGCCAAGGTGGTGGTTGATGGTAAAACTGAGACTGTGCTGTTGATAGTTGATAGTGGAGCAGGAGTCAATCTTAAGGTACCTTTACACGCCACAACTGCGGTGTAGCAACTGCAGTAAATCCGGAGTTCCTGTCACCATTGCCATGAAATTGCTACGAAATTGCGGCGTGTAATTGTGGAACCCAGTGGTGATTTTGAAAGTTGCTGCAGGTTACGATTTCAGAGCATTGTTCAAAAACCAGATGCAACCCTGAAGGTGAATTGCCCTTGTTTCGGCGTGTAAAGGGGCGATAGGGATGGAATCAGCGTCGCCTACTGATTTTCCAGAGCCGTGCCACAGCGTGCTGGATACCGCCCCCCCCCAGCAATGATTGGTGGTGGCTACTGTGTTTCCATTGGCTGTCCCTTCACAGGGCGACATATTGAAAGAGCTGTCCATTCACACTATACAATTGCAATGGCGTCATGTATTAGCCAGCCTTACTGCGCAGGCTGGCCAATCATGACGCTATTGCGTTGTCTAATCAGCGTGTTTGGGGCGCGGAATACACAAGTCTGTCACGCCTATGTTCTTGCCCACATTCCTTCGGGGATTGCGGCATGTGAAGTGGCATCTGGAGTCAACCGGATGTTTCCAAATGTTGGTGTGGGAACTTCCGGGACGACACATCACTTAGGTTGAGGGCGCAATTGCGGCGCGTAATTGCGCCTTTGGAGTTCGGAGGCAACCGTGAAAAACGTACACGCGCACGTTCAGTTGCCTCTAAATGCCGCCAAAAGTTGCGGCGTGTAAAGGTACCTTAAAGGATTCTTGCTTTGCTCAGGCCCATGGCCTCGTCTGTACCGCATTAGCGAGATCCATTCACATCTCTGCCATTGACTCAGTTCCTCTCAGCCAGAAGGATCTTTGCCAAGTTGTGCATATTGTGAACTTGTGTATAGGAACTCCTCACCAGCAATTCCTATCTTGCCACATCTTGAGAGTGTCTACCTACTACCATTGTTTTGGGCCTTACTTGGTTGAAGGAACATAATCCAATGATTGACTGGCAGGCTATAGAAGTAGTTAGTTGGGGTAATTTCTGTGAGATTAATTACCTGGGAACAGCTATCTCTGCTGTGTTGATTATGTCTACTTCTGCATCACCAGCTGAGGTAGTTAAGAGTTTACCGGAGAATGGGGGTACAACCCAACCTATGTCTCAGGCTAATGCTGAAAAAAAGGGGTAGACAAGGGCGCAATGGGTCTAAACTGTTTGTACGATATGTATGTGCAGTGAAAGAACTACTCACCTTAGTCAGTTGTGAGACCCACAACTGGTATATGCACGTCACAGCTGCAGCAGAATCCTCCACGACATGGATGGTCCTCAGAAATCTCCAAAAATGAACAGAAAGTTTCTGATCTGCGCTGCTGTTCAATAACAAGACTTCCTCTGTGCTTTAAATAGTGGATCTTTATTCCTACATGTTTCGAGATCCTCCTGATCTCTTCCTCAGGGATGCATATGTGGCGCCCCGCAACGAATGCGTCACAGATAGGTATTGCATTCCTGACAGAAGATGTGATATCTTCCGTCTCGGTGATGACCTGGGTAAACTCAGAGCTCCATACCCTGCATGCACCACTAGAATAGAGGGCCAATCAGGTCCTGGTGGGAGGAGTGTAGGAGTAGTGTGTGATGGAAAAGTAGAGGAGAGGAGTAGGAGTCATGAGGAGAGAAACGTAGGAGAAGCAGGGCGCTGCACAGTGCCGTGCAGCTCTTAAAACCACTCACCGGCTGGCACCACCAAGCGGTGACCCAGACTGGAATACGGGCAGCTACCGAACGGGCTTAAACGTACCCGTGCCCAAAACCACCGGATCACTGGTTCCGAGGCGAGCAGACGTCCACCGCCGCTCAGCAAACCAGGGTGAAGGAATTGCTTCCTAAGAGGCACCTCACCACAGCCGCAACTTAGTTGTCTTGCCAGCAGGGACTCACCACTGGGACACAGGACCTTCAGCCTAATTCAGCTAGGTACCGCTCAGAAGTCTCCCAAGTACCCTGACCTGGTACGCTAAGGCAACACCGGCAACCAACATAGAAAAGTTAGGAAAAGGAGGAACACCGCGGAGCTCTGAGCTGACACCAGTCATCGCTGGGTCCACCCGGTCCGTTACCTAAGACTGTATACCTTGTACCATCTTACCGGTTACAGTAAAGACCCCTTACAGAGGAATCTGGTGTCTGAGCTTTTCTTCGAACTGTTATTAACTCCGCACATTCAGAAACTACTGAGCTGCCACACTCCATCAAGTGCAGCCTCTGGCCCCAGGGACCCCTGCTCATCCTGTGGGGAGCATCCCATCAAGCTGCCATACATCCCCCGGAGGCCCAAGCAGCAACGGTGCAATCACCGGACTCCCACAGGTGGCGTCACGACAACAAGAATTATCCCCCATCCGTTCATCCCCTTTTGATCTGACCACCGGGCCCTACAGCCTCAGGCGCAGAACCGTGACAAGTGCTGCATCGTCTGAGACGTGAGCATCCGGCAAGGGTGAGTCACATACACCCTGATTGTATGCACCCCTGAGGAAGAGATCTGGAGGATCTCAAAACACGTAGGAATAAAGATCCACTATTTAAAGCACAGAGGAAGTCTTGTTATTGAACAGCAGCGCGAATCAGAAACTTTCTGTCCATTTCAAGCTAATGCTAGTGTGGAGCCCCCACGGGACGGGGGTACTCGGTACCGGACCGGTCGGTGCCGGGGAAGTCACGGGTAGCTTGGTCCGGACCGTGTCCCTGGGCCCGCACAATAAGATGGGGAATTATTTACAAGGGGATTTGTCACGGGTGACGCCACCCACTTGGTGCGGCCAGTGATGGGGCCGCCGCTGCTGCAGAATCTCCGGGGGTGATGGAGTGGCAGCTGAGATGGTGTAGTTCCAGTGGGAAGAACTGTATCCCCCGGGGCAGTAAGGGTTAAGTCTCTTGTGTGTAGTTGTAGCACACTTACTTGCAGGTACTGCAGGGATCTCTCCTCCTGGCTGGTGCTGACAGGCTGGATCTGTATGAGGGAGAATAGGGTGCAGATAGAGGCAGACAAGAGAGGCAATTCAGGGTTTTCCAAAGCTTTACTCTTTGTTTCCTTCCAGCAAGTCACAAGTCATTTGCAGTTCTTACAGCACAGTTACAGTTCTCAACACGCGGGTGCATTCTCCCTTTCCGGGTTCACTCTGCTCTGCAGCCAGGCCTCTCTCTCCCTGTGACCCCTCACACAGTCTATTAGCGTCCTTTCTGGGCTTTTTACGGTCTCCGTCTGTACGGGTGGTGTGCGATACGCTGGACAGTATGGCGGTGACTCGGGCTTCTGTGAGTCCTAGTGCGTCACTTAGCTGCCTGTCCTTTAGGGTAGGGATCCTAACATGAAGCTGTGATCCCCCGTCGGTGTCTGGGGATGCCGGTTGAACTACGGTCCCCTCTAGAGCCGACACTCTACTTAGCCCAGCCTCCAGCAGTCCTCAGCACGAGGCTCTACCAGGCTCTCTCCTTCTGTTCCTTTCAGTATCCTAGGAGGGACTTCTCTCTCTCCGTAGTCAGTGGCTGTAGCTGCTGTCTAGGGCACGGGTTCCACCGTCCCTTCTCTGTTCTGTCACACTCCTGGTGGCATCAGCATCAGACGGGCTTTCTCTCCCCTCTGGCTCGCACTGGCTCAGTACGGATTCTGCGCTCCTAGCCTTGCACTCACAGAAGTGTGATTGTCCTTCAGTCTTTACATCTCAGCCTACTGTGGCCTACTTTTGGGTCTTTACAGCTCGGCACCTTGAGCCTACTAACTTCCTTCACTCCTCCCCCTCATTATATACTGTCAGTCACCTGACCTCTGGTGTGCCCAACCCACTCCTCTGAATCCACCACCCCTCCGATCTCATATAGTTTCTAATCTCAGGGCTGGATGTAACCTTCTCTGACACGTGGGTTGTGTGGGCTGTGAGGGTGTTGTTGTGCAACAATGTCCTACCTGCCTGGCTGCAGTTCCCTTTGTGGCCTCCTGGACGCAGGGGCGCCACACTAGGTCTAGACCTTGTCCTAGGAAGAGAAGTCGTGGGGGAGCGGTGGCTCCTACTGTGTACTCCAAGGGAGGGAGCCCTGGGGTCCGGGGAGACGCCTCCTGTTACGCCACCACAGTCGGAGTTGACTAGTGAACCCACTAGACCACGAAGATACCATGGAGGCTGATACCAGAAACAAGCCGGACAAGAGAGTCAGATAATAAACAGGGTTTATTTAGTACAATAAGGGATAGATCTAGGGATGGGCGAATCTACTCGCTAGGACTCGTTACTCGGCGAGTAGTAAGGGACTCGCAGGACTCGGTACTCTGCGAGTTTCCCAGCGTTTACTCGCACGAGTCCAATGCAAATCAATGGCAAACACTGACAAAACTAGGATTGCCATTGTTTGCATTAGACTCGGCTACTGTGCCAGTGATAGCAGGGAAACTCGCAAAGTAACTGCTGTTTCTTTACGAGCCGAGTCCAGCTGTCTTCTCTGTGCAGCTCCAGGGTCCTAGAGCCCGCCTGCTCACAGAGATGATGTAGCAGAGCTGAGATTGTTCTCAGTCTGCTCATTCCCTGTGCATAGACATCTATATCTATGCACAGGGGATGTAGCAGAGAGGACATCGCGTTTTGGACTACGTCGGACGGAAGAGGATTTTTTTAATTAAAGATGGAGTCCCTAATGGCTTTTTTTTTTATTTCAAATAAAAATTTTTCTCTGTGTTGTGTTTTTTTAACCCTTTATTGGAGATTCTTAGTGGCTGGGTCAAACGTGGCCTGACATTAAGAATCTCGGGCTTGTATAACAAAGCTGGTATTAACCCCTTTATTACCCAGCGTGCCACCGCCACCAGGGCCGCTGGAAGAGCGGGGTTCAGCGCCAGAGGATGGCGCTTCAATGAACGCGCCATCTTCTGGGGCGGCTGCGGGCTGCAATTTGCAGCGGGGGGTGCCCAGAAAGCTTGGGCATCCCTGCGCTGCGGATTCCAGCCCCCAGCTGCTTAGCTGTACCTGGCTAGACATAGAAATTGCGCGGAGCCCCACGCATTTTTTTTTATTATTTCATGAATTTCAGAGTCAGAGTCTCAGAGTCAGAGTCTCAGAGTCAGAGTCTCAGAGTCAGAGTCTCAGAGTCAGACTCAGAGTCTCAGAGGTCTCAGAGTGGTCAGAGTCTCAGAGTCAGAGTCTCAGAGTCAGAGTCTCAGAGTCAGAGTCTCAGAGTTCAGAGTCAGAGTCTTAGAGTCAGAGTCTCAGAGTCTCAGAGTCAGAGTCTCAGAGTCAGACTCAGAGTCTCAGAGTCTCAGAGTCAGAGTCTCAGAGTCAGAGTCAGAGTCAGAGTCTCAGAGTCAAGTCTCAGAGTCAGAGTCAGAGTCTCAGAGTCAGAGTCTCAGAGTCAGAGTCAGAGTTCAGAGTCAGAGTCAGAGTTCAGAGTCTCAGAGTCAGAGTCTCAGAGCGGTCTCAGAGTCAGAGTCTCAGAGTCAGAGTCTCAGAGTCAGAGTCAGTCCCGAGTCAGAGTCTCAGAGTCAGGTCAGAGTCAGATCTCAGAGTCAGAGTCAGAGTCTCAGAGTCAGAGTCTCAGAGTCAGAGTCTCAGAGTCTCAGAGTCAGAGTCTCAGAGTCAGAGTCTGAGTCAGAGTCTCAGAGTCAGAGTCTTAGAGTCAGAGTCAGAGTCAGAGTCTCAGAGTCAGAGTCTCAGGGCCCCTTTACACGCGGCTACATTTCTAGGGTGGCTACAGGTAACTTACTGGTTGCAGTGAAATCATGGAGAGATGATTCCATTTGTACACAGCAACAAGATAGAACCTTGTCTCCATGATTTCATTGCAGCCAGTAAGTTACCTGTAGCCACCCTAGAAATGTAGCTGCGTGTAAAGGGGCCCTCAGAGTCAAAGTCAGAGTCTCAGAGTCTCAGAGTCAGAGTCTCAGAGTCAGAGTCTCAGAGTCAGAGTCAGAGTCTCAGAGTCAGAGTCAGAGTCTCAGAGTCAGAGTCAGAGTCAGAGTCTCAGAGTCTCAGAGTCAGAGTCTCAGAGTCTCAGAGTCTCAGAGTCTCAGAGTCAGAGTCTCAGAGTCAGAGTCTCAGAGTCAGAGTCTCCGAGTCAGAGTCTCAGAGTCTCAGAGTCTCAGAGTCAGAGTCTCCGAGTCAGAGTCTCAGAGTCAGAGTCAGAGTCAGAGTCTCAGAGTCAGAGTCTCAGAGTCAGAGTCTCAGAGTCAGAGTCTCAGAGTCAGAGTCAGAGTCTCAGAGTCAGAGTCTCAGAGTCAGAGTCTCAGAGTCAGAGTCTCAGAGTCAGAGTCTCAGGGCCCCTTTACATGCGGCTACATTTCTAGGGTGGCTACAGGTAACTTACTGGTTGCAGTGAAATCAAGGAGAGATGATTCCATTTGTACACAGCAACAAGATAGAACCTTGTCTCCATGATTTCACTGCAGCCAGTAAGTTACCTGTAGCCACCCTAGAAATGTAGCCGCGTGTAAAGGGGCCCTCAGAGTCAAAGTCAGAGTCTCAGAGTCTCAGAGTCAGAGTCTCAGAGTCAGAGTCTCAGAGTCAGAGTCAGAGTCTCAGAGTCAGAGTCAGAGTCTCAGAGTCAGAGTCTCAGAGTCAGAGTCAGAGTCTCAGAGTCAGAGTCTCCGAGTCTCAGAGTCAGAGTCTCAGAGTCAGAGTCTCAGAGTCAGAGTCTCAGAGTCAGAGTCTCAGAGTCAGAGTCAGAGTCTCAGAGTCAGAGTCTCAGAGTCAGAGTCTCAGAGTCAGAGTCTCAGAGTCAGAGTCTCAGAGTCAGAGTCAGAGTCTCAGAGTCAGAGTCTCAGAGTCAGAGTCTCAGAGTCAGAGTCTCAGAGTCAGAGTCAGAGTCTCAGAGTCAGAGTCTCAGAGTCAGAGTCTCAGAGTCAGAGTCAGAGTCTCAGAGTCAGAGTCTCAGAGTCAGAGTCTCAGAGTCAGAGTCTCAGAGTCTCAGAGTCAGAGTCTCAGAGTCAGAGTCTCAGAGTCAGAGTCTCAGAGTCTCAGAGTCAGAGTCAGAATCTCAGAATTTCATGAAATAATTTAAAAAAAATGCGTGGGGCTCCGCGCAATTTCTATGTCTAGCCAGGTACAGCTAAGCAGCTGGGGACTGGAATCCGCAGCGCAGGGATGCCCAAGCTTTCTGGGCACCCCCCACTGCAAATTGCAGCCTGCAGCCGCCCCAGAAGATGGCGCGTACATTGAAGCGCCATCCTCTGGCGCTGAACCCCGCTCTTCCAGCGGCCCTGGTGGCGGTGGCACGCTGGGTAATAAAGAGGTTAGGCCCAGCTTTGTATTATCAGCTGGCCCTAAGCCCGAAATTTATGGCGGTCACACCAATATTAGACATGACCACCATGAATTTCTATTAAATTGTTTTAAAAAAAAACACAACACAGAGAAATTTTTTTATTAGAAATAAAAAAAAAAGCCATTAGGGACTCCATCTTTAATTAAAAAAATCCTCTTCCGTCCGACGCAGTCCAAAACGCGATGTCCTCTCTGCTCATCCCTGTGCATAGATATAGATGTCTATGCACAGGGAATGAGCAGACTGAGAACAATCTCAGCTCTGCTACATCAGGCAGCAGGCGGGCTCTAGGACCCTGGAGCTGCGGCAGCCAGCACACAGAGCAGACAGGACTCTTATCTGTGCGAGTTTCCCAGCGATTACTTACAAAGTAAACGAGTCCAATGCAAATAAATGGCAAAACTAGGATTGCTTCAGGCTGAAGCTTCCGAGACACATCTGCGATTTGTAAATCTCACACTACTCGCTATTACTCGCTTCCCCATTCATTAACATTGGACTCGCTAGACTCGCAACGAGTAGCGAGTCCTGGGCTCGGACTCGCTAGAGTCAAGCGATTCCAAGTAATTTAGGATTCGCCCATCACTAGATAGATCCCCAAGGGACGTCCACAGGGACAGAGCACCTGGGTCCCCCTAAGGGAGCACAAGAAGGGTTACCCCTATACAGGGATTCCTCCAAGTGCAGAGAGAGAGGGTCCAATTAACCAGTCAACCTGTGGGTCCGACCCAAGGCAGAACAGGAAAAGGCAATCAGGGACCCAGAGGAGAAGGCAGAGATGGATCTTGGTGCAGCCGAAGGAGTCCGGGAGGGAGCCAGGGACCAGCAAGAGTGGTACGGGTCTGCGCGTGAACAGGCTGGAGGGATCCCGCACTGAAATCAAGAGAAAACACGTAAGGTTATCAGAGGACACAAGAAGCCGCATGCGCTGCTAGGGACCTGACCTGACAACTTAGACTAACTACGACATTGCCCAGGCACCTCCCATAGGAAGTGGGAGCCTTAAATACCCACCAGCCTCACAGCGATTGGCTGAGAGGTTGTGTCAGAAAAAGGGCGTACTGGCCCTTTAAATTTGCAAAGAGCGGCACACACCCAATGCGCGTTCCTTGGTAAGCCAGGAAGTGAGGAGGCAGAAGAGAGAGGCCGGGGAGCCGCTGCAGATGGAGCAGGCAGTGTGGGAGCATGGATCTGGTAAGTATGTCTGCGGTGCACAGGGGGGTGGCCGCAGGGTGACACCTCCGTTGTTTGCCTTCCTAAGAAAGTACCCTCTGTCAGTAACCAGTATAAAGTGAATAAACGGTCAGGTCGGACCTGAGAGTGGATGATTTTGTGTGGGTGTTGTACAAACACGTCAAATGGAGGTGGGCTGCTGGGGCACCGAGTTCGGAGATTATTGGTTCATTTAGGACAGAGGTCCCCAATGTCAGTCCTCGAGGGCCGAACCAGTGCAGGTTTTCAGGATCTCCTTAGTATTTCACAGCAGGCAATGATTCCAATCCCTGTGCAATAGTAAGGAAATCCTGAAAACCTGCACTGGTTCGGCCCTCGAGGACTGACATTGGGGACCTCTGGTTTAGATATCAACCATTTCAACCCTGTGTTGTTCCAGCTCGAACTGCTCTGCAGTGGTTTAAATAGTTAATTCCTTTAGCGGCTAAAGGAATTAACTATTAAACCACTGCAGAGCAGTTCGAGCTGGAACAACACAGGTTGAAAATGTTGATATCCTAACAGGGTCCCCAATGTCAGTCTCGAGGGCCGAACCAGTGCAGGTTTTCAGGATTTCCTTACTATTGCACAGGGATTGAATCATTGCCTGCTGTGAAATACTAAAGTTTAGCCTATTAAGGGTTAACTTCTGCAGCTTTGCAGGTGCAGGTTGGTTGCTGCTGCTGGGTATGTCTGGTGATATGGTTGTCCACTCCCAGCCTTTAAATATTCAGATTAACCAATGGCCGGTGTCGCTGACAGAGGATATTCTCTGCAAAGACTGTGAGCTGTAAGGACGTTAATGCAGTTTCTGTTGAAGCCTTCCTGCAGTTTTGTTACTTGGAGTTGTCCTTATTTTGTGGAAGTTGCTGTTCTTCCAGGTTCATGGGTAGAGTTAGAGGCCCCGTTGCACGGCACAATATCCTTAATGATATCGCTCAAATGTCACAGGTTTGGAGTCATTCAAACAACATCGTTAGGATGTCGTTGCGTGTAACACCGAGATTTGATTACGATAAATCGTTGGATTGTTGATCGGAGATTTGAGAATATGTTCTCAAATCAGATGATCCACGATCAGCCAACCTGCTGCATTGGTCAGTGTGACACTGCGATAACGATGTCGTTCATGACTTCGGCCATTTACATCAATGAACAAGTATCGTTCGCTGGGTTGTGCGAACGATACCTGCTCACTACATCGTTGGTGAGTCGTCCATGATATCTAGACGTGTGACATCTCACCAACAATGTCAAAACGATGTCCTAACGACCGCACCCCCCCGAGATCGTTAGAGTCATCGTTTCACTGTCGTGCCGTGTAATGGTACCTTTAGGGGTTTTAGCCTAGCTCTGATCAGGAGCAAGGGCAAGGTTGGCGGTCCAGAGATCCACACCTTCAGAGGTAGCTCTGGAAACAGGATGAGCCAGGGACCCCCAGTCTAGGGTCCGTCTAGTTCTCTGATTACCTTTGCCCTTCAATGCTATCTTTCTTCCTTATTCCCTTGTCCATTACACCACCCCATGACACCATCATTCTTCAACTGTGTCAGAGCTTTGAAATCTCAGCACAGCCACGTTATGAAGTCGCTACAGCGCGTTGCTGTACTGAGATGTGCAGGGCTTCAAAACAGAAGCTGAGTAGGCCAGAGCAGGAGGGAAAGAAAAGAGGTGAGTAATTTATTTATTTATTTTTTCAGTAAGTACACTAGTGGCCAGTGGCCATAATACTATATGAATGACTATGAGATATGCTATTTGGTGGACTATGGCGTTGTATTATAATATATGGAAGATTATGTGGGTGCATTATAATATATGGAGGACTATGGGGTGCATTATAATATATACAGAAAACTATGGGGGTGCATTATAAGATATAGAGGATTGTATGGATGCGTTATAATATATGAAGGACTGGTGTGCATTATAATATATGGAGGACTATGGGGTGCATTAAAAGATATGGAGAACTATGGGGGGGGGGCATTATATTATATAGATGATTATGAGGTACTGTACATAATACTATATTGAGGACTATGTTTTTCCAATTATACTATATGGAGGAGGACTATAGGGAGTGCATAATATTAAATGGAGAACTATGTGGAGGCCAATTATACTACATTGAAGGCTATGTGGTTGCCATTATAATATTTAGAGGGCTATTTGGAGGTCAATATACTATTTCGAGGGCTATGTAAGGGGTCTTTATACTTTATGGAGGTCAATTTACTGTTTGCAAGTAATGATACAGTATGAAGGTTTGTGAGGGGTTCATCCTACTGTGCTGACAGGTGTGTGTAGACCATCATACTGTTTGGAGTGTTAGTGGGGGCTGTTATACAGTGTGAAGAGGTGTGGGGGGCAATTCTACTATATGTAGGCCCATTATACTGCAAGAAGGGCTGTGTGAGGGTCACCATGCCTTTTCTATCACCCCGATACTATCACACCTGGGCATTGGGAAGAACCGGGTGTAACGCCAGGAACAGGAGTTTCTAGTGAATGCACCAATTTCTGGGGCAGCTGCGGGCTGCTATTCTATAGCGTGGGGGGCCCAATAACTATAGGTCCCCCC